>CM055095.1:8736662-8812823 GCA_029204225.1 Diphasiastrum complanatum | reverse complement strand
GTGACATAACAATGCAAAATTTGTCACCTTTTGACATAACCCACCTCGTAGGAATGAAAAGTGATCAGTTCTTTATGAATATCTAAAACTCAACAGTTTTCCTCTTCGATGGTGGAGGCTCATGGGCGATAGAGATCTTTGAAGATTCTTCCCCTTCACCAAGCGGGTGATCCATTCTACATTTCTTACAAGTTACCTTTAGGTGTTATGAATCCATTCGAAATTCTAAATTTGAGCTTTTGTATTGGTTTGCTTTGACAAAAAGAAAAAACTAATCTTAGTTTCAAAATAATGATTTGTTTGTTAGATGATATAAGATATTCTAGAGAATCAAATTAAAACACAAAACTTTCTTGATTTTTTGCAGTATTGTCACTAGAAAGTTCATCAAAAATTTAATGATACTGCGTATCGATTAATGGGCCTCTAAGAGAGGATCTTAGAGGTTAATTCATGTTAATTTAGAGGTTCCATTGTCGTAATTAGGACCAGGTAGTTAAGGGATTAAAGCACACCCCTAACACCTTTTTAGTTCCTTTGCCGGGACCCAATTTTTTGTGGTAGCATATTCTGGAGTGGAATGAATTTGAATTGTGGGTAGAATTAGCAGAGGAGGAAGTAGAGTTGCTTTCAATGTCTAAAGTTGTTGGTTGCTTGGATTTGGAAAAATCTACGATCCTTCATAATATGGAGGCTGTCTCAATAGGTCGGACTCGGGCGGCTATATTCTAGTGCTTTAAATATTAAGAAAGCACAATTTAAACACCCGACCGGATCAATCACCATAGCACAACGTCAAGTGCAACAAGACAAGACAACAGAATTGCTCTCAACAAACTGTATATTCAACTGATAAGTAAGTACGAAGATCAGTTGCTTAAAAGCACTCAAAGGGCTTGTAAAAGAAAGATGGCCTGATAACTCTAGAACTAAGCACACGTGGTGGCGTCGAAATAAGAAAGCACTGTATAAGTCTATCATTGTTATTTTAACTCTCTCCCTCAATGATCAACATCTCTCTTTACTTTAGAGTTTACTCTATTCATGGAACATACCTCTATGATAGTATTACAAGTAAAGGCCTTTTACATAACCAGATCTAAGCCAAGTTTGGCTCTAAAAGTCTCAAATTTTTCTTTACTTAAAGCTTTCGTAAATATATCAGCAACTTGTAATAACGTAGAACAATGTACAATACTTATATCTTCAGATTGTAACTTCTCACGCACAAAGTGATATTTCACCTCAATATGTTTTGTCCTTGCGTGAAAGATAGGATTCTTAGCCAATTGTATTCCACTTTGACTATTACAGAAAATAACAATAGGATTTATCTGCTTCATGCCAATCTCACATAACAGCTTACGTAACCAAACAGCTTCTTGGGTAGTAGAACTCAACGCTTTATATTCGGCTTCTGTAGAAGAAAGAGAAATAGTATCTTGCTTCTTGCTAGACCATGAAAAACAATCGCTATCAAAATTGAAGGCATAACTTGTTGTTGACTTTCTATCATCTATACTTCCTGCCCAATCAGCGTCAACATAAACCTGCAACTTAGGTAAAACACTCTGTCTTTTGTAGATTAGGCCAAGGTTAGGTGTACCTTTCACATACCTCAAAATCCTTTTTGCAGTTTTCCAATGGTCCATAGTGGGTGATGACATGAATTGGCTAATCAAACTTACAGCATAGCAGAATCAGGACGTGTAGTCATAAGATATATCAAACTCCAAACTAGCTGACGAAATAGAGTAGCGTCAACATGTGCACTATCATCAATACGAGATAATTTCTTACCAGCTTCGCAAGGGGTGATGGAAGGTTTGCACTCTGTCATGTGAAATCTCTCCAATCGCCCACATACTTGTTTTGACATAACCTGATATCATTGCTAGTTTGTCATACTTTGACACCCAAGCAATAGTGCATAAGATCTAAATCTGTCATCTCAAACTGCTTGCATAAGTTGGCTTTGATAGAACGAGTGAGGTTCTCATCATTGCCCGTGATAATGATATCATCAACGTAAAGTACAATCAAGGCAATGTTGTCATCATTTATAAGAACATAAAGGTTTGGATCTGAATTTGTTCTACAAACCCATGAGAAAGAAAGTACTTGTCAATGCGTCCATACCATGCGCGTGGCGCTTGCTTAAGGCCATAAAGTGCTTTGTGTAGTTTACATACCTTTTGTTCTTGCCCTTTTGCCATGAAGCCCTGCGGTTGGACCATGTAAACTTCTTCTTCTCAGTCACCATTCAAAAATGCAGACTTTACATCCATTTGATGGATTTTCCACCCAAAATGAGATGCTAAGGCAATGATAAGACATAGTGTAGTCCACTTAGCCATTGGAGCGAATGTCTCTTCATAGTCAATTCCTATCCTTTGCTCATAACCCTTCACTACTAGGCGTGCTTTATGCTTTGTTATCTTGCCATCCGCATGAAACTTTGTTCTAAACACCCATTTTTTGTCAATGGGTTTCTTTCCAAGTGGTAGATCAACCAACTCCCATGTATCATGCCTGTGGATAGATTCTATTTTCTCTTACATTGCCCTTTGCCATTCTTTGTGATCTTTTGCCTCATCAAAGGTTGATGGTTCTCGACACTTCAAAATGTCACTCATTAGTGCAAAGTTCACGTGATAACGATCGGGAGACTTCCTTTCCCACGTTGATCTTCTCACTTCTCCTTGTGCGCTAGATCCTGGTTGATTTAGCTTTGCGTCCTTCATGATCTTTTCATACCATTTTGGTATCTTAGATTCAGGTGATACACTACGTGGAGAGTATGTATCCCAAGGAGTGTCTAAGTAATGTCTCTTACTTCCAACCAGTTTCTTTTTTATTGCTCCTATTGGCAAGTATCTCCCCCTAGGCTCTTGAATAGGTGGTGTCCTTTCATACTCGCCCTCTCGACTCTCGTCTTCACGTGCATCATCTTGTGGAGCATCTTCTTCCTCCAAAATTGTGAGAAGTCTTTTGATGCTTTCACCACCTGCATGGTCTTCATCTTCATACCTATGCGTTTCATCAAATATCACATCTTTGCTAATGTGAATCTTGTTCATTACAGGATCAAAACACCTGTATGCCTTCGTCCTCTCATCATAACCGACGGAGATACACTTGATTGCTTTGGCATCAAGTTTCTTTCACTCGTCCTTTGGCACATGTACATAGGCCTTACATCCAATGACACAAAACTTGTCAATTTTTGGTTTTATTCTTGTAAATGCTTCTTCGGGAGTCACATTTGGAACCGCAACTGTAGGGCTCCTATTCTGCAAGAACGTTTTCGCACTGCACGCTTTCGACCAAAGTGAATCGGTCAAGCCCATTTGCTACATCATGGAGCGTGTACTCTCCATAATAGTCCTGTTTTTCCTTTCAGCTACACCATTACTATGCGGCGTGCATGACTGTGTGAATTGTCTTTTGATGCCATGTTCTTTGAAAAAGTCCTCAAAATCATCTGATTTGTATTCGTCCCCTCTATCAGATCTTAGCACTTTGATGTGTGCATCCAGTTGGTTCTCTACCAAAGTCTTGAACTCCTTGAAGCGAGCAAAAGCGTCAGATTTCTTCTTCAAGAAATAAATCCATGTCCTCCTAGAGTAATCATCTATGAAAGTCATAAAATAATATGCTTTCCCCAATGATATGTTCTTCATTGGGCCGCACAGGTCACTGTGAATGAGTTCCAGCGGTTTCTTAGCTCTTGCAGCTCCACCTTTCTTGAATGTCTCCTTGTGATGCCTTCCCATGATGCATCCTTCACATATTGCATGATGATCATCCTGCAATGCCGATAACCCTATTACCATCTTCAGCTTCGCCATCAATCTCAAGCTCCCATAGTTCAAATGACCAAGTCTTCTGTGCCACAACTCAGATTGAGATGTTGTTGAACTATATTCTCCTGGTTTTGCAGCATCCAATTTATAAGGCCACAGTTACTATCTCTATAACCCTTTGTCACCACTTTATAGTTGTGGTTCATATCCCTCATAAGGCATCCATCCTTGACAAATTCAACCTTAAGATGTTGATTTGCCATTACACCAACAGAAAGCAAACTCTTTTTGAGTCCAGGAACATAAAGCACATTAGGGATGTTCTTGATTTTACCATCAGGAAACTGTACGACTACATTTCCCACACCCTGTATTTGGCATTCCTCCCCATTGGCTTGAGTGACCTTATCCCCATCATGGATTGGTGAGAATTTCTCAAACCAATCACGTTTCTCGGTCATATGCCTTGTGGCACCTGAATCTATGAACCATCTGGCACCATCATCAACTTGGGATGCCAATGCCGATGAGAAGACACTTGTCTCGTCATCTTCTCCATCATCTTCAGCAATGTTTCCTTGTTGAGTCACTTTTCCCACCTTTATGTTTGCTTTCTTCTTGTAACATTCGCGTGCCCAATGACCCGGTTTTTGGCAATAGTAACATTTGCCTTTCTTCTTCTTTTTTCCTTTTGATGATGACTCTCCCTCGTCATCATCATCCTTGGATTTTTTGGGAACCCTTTTCCATCCTTTCTTCTTGCCTTTAGCAAGCAAGGCTTGATCCTCCTGTGGGGTTTGCCTTGACTTCACCACTTCGCGACGCTGCTCTTCCTACAACATGATTTCGTGGAAGTCTTCAAAAGTAGGCAATGTCTCCCTCGAATCAATGTCGCTCACAAATATTTGTAGCCCTTTTGACCAACTCAACATCCCTGATTGGTTCTCCAATCGCCACAAGTTGATCTCTCAGCTCCTTTATCCTTGTGAAGAAAGATCCCACTGATTCACTTTCTTCCATCCTTACTGTGTTCAATCTCGACTTCAAGAACATGGCCCGAGCTGGATTGCAAGTTTGAAAGTGCATTCTAAGAGCTTCCCAATCTCCCCTAGCCGTCGTGGCATCACTTATATGAGTGATTGCATGGTCTTTCACTAAAAGATTGATTAAGGACAATGCTCTCTGCGCCTTTTTATCAAAGGCCCTCATATCACCTAGAGTGGTATTTGGTCGAATCTCAATACCTGCCACAATCTCCATAACTCTTTCTCCATCAAAATGCTATTCATTTTGAATTTCTAGATGTTGTGGTTAGAAGCCCCATCAAGTTTGCTTGCATCACCCAAAATTGCCTCGTTGATGTTTGCCATCTCCAAACTACTTGAAACTCCACCTGTAGGCTATAAAATGTATGCTGAAGCCAATCGTGATGTCAGAAATCACAAATAATGACCTACAATTTTTGGCTTACTAAACCACCCGCCGCTTTTTTGCCAAATTGAAAGCCAAACTGGCATCGCTTTCCGAAATGCTTCTCGTCACCAATTACCAACTACTTGCCCAGTGGAAAGGTGAAATCACTTTTGGCATGCTTTGAACACTTTCTCCGCGGAAATCACTCTGTTTTGGTCAGGGTGCCCTTCGTTTGGAGGCTATAGCCTTTCGTTTGGCCAAAATAGGCTAAAGGAGGTGAAAATAAGGGCAATTTGGGTTTTTGATCTGTTTCTTCAGTGGGAAGAAACTTCACCCTTCAAAAAATTGGGACTCAACAATTTTTTTCAGATTGAAGATTTATAATGAAGTTGCAATGCACTTTTTACTTCAGACCCCTTCAGGCTTTTTCACATGCATCCCAACGGTGGCCTATATTCATGTGGCCTATATTCCTCCATTTTCCATCATAGATCTTCAATAGACATGATCCGATGGTCAAGGTTCCTTCAACACGCTGAAATGGATTCCTTGCAAGCACTAGATCCCTCCAAACGCTATGGTAGTTCTGCGACTGGGCACGCGCGAGGTCTACCTGCCTCTGTCACTCTCCAAGCTCCCCTGGCTATGGCCTCCTCATGGGTTTTCTGGCTGCTAATCGCAATCCAGCTCTCTCTTTGATCCACGGCCTTCCGCGGCCTCTTATAGGCTGATTCTCCTTACTAGGGCGCCCTTCCTCAGCAACTTACAGCTCTGAAAAAGTCCTCCTACAAGGAGATATCCACGATTTTGCACTTGAAACTAGCAGCTTTGAAGAGAAGGATATATTGGGCTTTACTCAGGCTTTCTCTGAGCTTTCACTAGCAGCTCCTATCTGGCTAAGGTTGCCCTACAACAAGCAATGTTTTGTTCCAAACTGCTCTTCAAACAGTGTTCGATTGGATTCAAACCAATCACACATGCCAAGCAACCCTTCAGAAGATTTTCAGCTTCACTTTTTGCTTGCCCTCTAATTCAGCTGACAATCCCCTGCCTCTGAATCTTCTTACAATTTTGAGCTATTCCACGAATCTCCACAGACTCGGCTTTGTGCTTCCTAGCTAACAAACCGTCGTGAATTCGCAGCTCTCTGTTCTTGTCCGGTGATTCAAGCCACCAAGAGGCTCTGATACCAAGTTAAGAAAACACAGCCTAAACACCCGACCAGATCAATCACCAAAGGAGGATGTATTTGCTTATGTCCAATGTTTTAAGGTGTTGGAGAAGAGATTATAGGAGCCACTCACATATGCTAAATGCATCAAGTACTTTCATCATGGATTACATAAGATTCTCCGATGAGGAACTACTTCTTTACATGGTCAGGGTCCGGAGCATATTGTGGATGCTGCGAGGCACTTGGAGGAAGAAGAAACTAGGAAGAAGTACCGATGACAACTTCGACATCATCAGTGTGATGATTCGTCTGGTGTGATTCTGATGCGAACACAGGTTCAGAAACAGAGAATTCCTCGAGCTTGGAAGATAATTCATCTTCTTCATGTGATGGAAAACGGTCCAAGAAGCATAAGCGGAAGGGGAAAGCTAGTGAGCCACTACCAATAGCTACAAAGAACGTCGTTACTATGGATTTTCACCAAGGGAATATCTATTTTTGCCAAAATTGTAATCACGAAGGACATTATATCAATGAATGTCCTAATAGTACCCGGTTTTGTGTCATTATAATGTGTACAATCACTAGACAAATGACTGCAAAAGATGACAAGTGGTAAGAACTACCAGAGCATTTGCAGTTCAAGCGCAACAACCGTAGCAACCGCAAATACAACAGCCACAGATGCAACAACCCCAGTATCAACAACTACAACCAATGCCATTGTCAGAAATTGTGAACTCCTACAACTTTGCCACGACACGAAGCGAAGCGACACGAAGCAAAGGACGAATGGCGTCAACATACCTCGAAAACCCTAAGACACGAAGCGAAGCAAAACTTGAAGGTCAAATGATTCGCAAAAGTTAAACATGCCTCCAGGACCAAAAGAATGACACGACATAAAACAAAAAGAAAACAAAGGAAAATCTTTCGTGTTGCCACCTGACAACTCAATGGGCATGGAGTTTTGAACTTCACGCTCAACTGAAACAGTTAGCAATAACAGAGAGTAACTAACTCGTTGATTAGCGTTAACTACTCTTGTAATTCTCTATTTAGCTATCTTGTAAACTTCACACAATGGAGATATTATGGATCAACAGAAGACATTGAGAAGAGTGCGAGAGTAGAGCAAAAAAAGAAAGGAATAGAAAAATAGCAAAAAAAAATAGTTGTGCATGAAAGTTTGCCAACGAGCAGAACGCAGCAAAAGAGTAGAGTGTCAGGCCGCCAACGAGCGAGACACTGATCATCTCGCTCTAAAAGTCAAACTGATAATACAGTTGCTCTCTCTTGTCCATTTCCTTGTTTTTTGCTATCTTGATTGCTAGAATGATTTTTGTTCTGTGATCTGTAATCGCATCTAGGATCTTGCAAGATTCTACACAAGAAAATTCAAAAGAAACAAATATGTTCGCGAAACAAAGCCCGTTCATGACATGGTATCAGAGCTCTCAGGTTACCACGATATGATATCAGAGCAGTGAGGTTACCACGACTGATATATGAACATTGATTCTCTAGGCAACACAATATGGCTACAAACAAGAATAACAATCAGTCTCGATGGCACAAACTACAGGATATAGAAATTCAAAATCAAAACACTTCTGAACGGCGAAGGTATCTGGTCTATGATCGAACTCTCAGAGGTACAACCTCCAGAGGGAGACCTGAGGAGAGCTGAATGGATCCAAAAGGATGAGCGTTCAATGGCGATCATCGTTTTGTCCATCAACGAAGATTTACTCATGCAGATTGAAGACTGTGAAAGCAGTCATGCAACATGGAAAACATTAAAACAAAAGTACAAAGTGAGGACTGCAGCTTCAATGATGCATCTTCACAATCAATTGCAATCCATACGATTGGATGGCAACCAATTGGACCAACACATTGAGAAGATCAGAACAATCTTCGCTCAACTCGCTGCATCAGGACAGGAGCACCAGGTCTCAGCACCACAACAGTTGATGTATTTCATGAAGTCCCTACCTACGTCCTATCAACCATTCAAAAAAGAGCAAGAACAAATCCAAATTCGACAAGACAAAGTTCTCGAATCAACAATCTTCTTCTTGTGATCACTATCACAAACCAGGCCATATAGCCAACAAATGCTAGTTCAATCCAACAATACCTTGCATGTACTACAAGAAGAAGGGGCACTCTGCATACGATTGCAGATTCCATCCAAAAAGAAAGAACAAAGCTGAGAAAGCAATGTTGTAGAGTCATCCAAAGATGCAGATAGAAGTGATGAAGCCTTCACAATACTTGATGAAGCTTCAATGAGCTACACTGAACAAGACTACGATGTAGTCATTGATTCAGGAGCAACATCACACATCACCTACAACAAGAAAATCTTGATTAACTTCAAAGAATTCAAAAACAACAAAGCAGTAGGTGATGGGAGTAGACACGATGTCAAAGGCATCGAGACTCTATAGCTGCGAACATTGTTAGGTCAAGTAGAGCTGCCAGGAGCACTCTACATGCCTTCACTAAGAAAAGATCTGTTATCAGTCTCCAAGATGGTAGATCTTGGAATTCGAGTTTTATTCGATGGCAATACATGTCGCATGATCAAGAAAACAACAAACAAATTGTTGATGGTTGGATGCAAAGAAGGAAACCTCTACCAAGCCAAGATAATCAACAATTTTGATAGCATATTAAATGCATCAAAAAATGAAGATCAGCTCTGGCATAGGAGAATGTATCATCTGAACATGAGGAGCCTATATGACATGTGCAAGAAAGACATAATCACAGGTCTGAAGATATCAAGACCCGATATTGAGTTCCATGAAGCTTGTCAGAAAGGCAAACAACATCGAAATCCATTCACACATGAAGAAAGAAGAGCAAAAGAAGTTCTTGAGCTCATCCACTCAGATGTCTGTGGACCGATGAAAGTGGATTCCATAAATGATTATAGTCGGATGACTACGATTCACTACCTAAAGAAAAAATCTGAAATGTTTGACCCTTTCAAGAAGTTTGTGGCATTTGCAGAGCGACACACCTCAAAGAAGATTCAGATCATCAGATCTAACAATGGAGGTGAGTACAAGGTAAAGAATTTTCAAAATTCTGCCAAGAACAGGGGATAGAGCATTAATTCACTCCTGCGTACACATTAGAATATAATGGTGTAGCAGAAAGAAGAAACAAGATGCTAGTCGAAGGAGCCAGATGCATGATGCACAAGCTCGATTGCCGAGTCAATTCTGGGCTAAGACAATAGCTGCAGCAGTACACCTGCAGAACAGATCAACAACAACAACGCTAGAAAATAAGACACCGTACGAGATGTGGATAGGTAAAAAGCCTGATCTATCATACGTATGTGTGTTTGGATGTGCAGCATACAAGCACATTCCAAAAGAAAAAAGAAACAAGCTCGATGACAAATCAGAAAAAACAATCATGGTCGGGTACTCGAACGGATCACATGTATACAGACTCTACAATCCAACCACAAAGAAGGTTGTTTCGAGTAGAGATGTGAAGTTCAATGAGTCCACATTCCCTAGACAAAAGGATGAAAAAGGCCATGAGATCTTCACATTGCTGCCAATTCAAGAAGGAAATCGAGGATAGACGTCAAATCAGAACGTTGAGCCATGACTCCAGAGCAGTAGGAAGAAGCAAAAGATCAATCCCACAAACAAGAAACGTTTGAATAGCGCCGAAATGAAAACAGAAGGTCAACAAGACAAAGAAGACCTCCAAATCGATACGTTGACAACCTTCAGTGGAGCGAAGACACACAATTTGAATACTACAGCTTCATTGAAGAGCCAACAACATATCAAGAAGCTGTCCAGAGTCTAGAGGGAGAATTATGGAAGCAGGCAATGTCAGAGGAGATCGAGTCGATGAGGCAAAACGAGACATGGACATTAGAGCCACTGCCAGAAAACAAAAAGATCGGCGACTACAAGTGGGTGTACAAGAAGAAAATGAAATTAGATGGCACTATTGGCCATTACAAAGCAAGGCTTGTCATGAAGGGGTACACACACAAAGGTATGGGGTTGATTATTTTGACACATATTCGTCGATGGTCAAGATGACAAGCATACGACTACTCCTTGCATATGCTACACAACACAATCTGAAAATTCACCAGATTGATGTAAAGACAACCTTTCTCCACGGAGATCTAGAGGAAGAAATCTTCATGAAGCCGCGCCTGAAGAATTTGAAGACCCCGACAATAGACAATATGTCTGTCGGTTGCAGAGATGCATTTATGGTCTAAAGCAGCATCACGAGCTTGGTACAAAAAGCTCGAAGTCTTCTGAAGTCTCTAGACTTCAATCCTACAAAACCAGACTACAATGTCTACATAAAAAGAGTAGGAAAAAATTTTGTGATACTGACTATTTTTGTGGATGATTCTCTTGTGATAGGTAACTCCTTGATGCTAATCAAGGACACGAAGTGTCAGATTTCTGAGAATTATGAAATTACAGATCTAGGAAAAGCATCAAAATGCCTCGTGCTGGGGATCAGAAGAGAGCGAATAAAAGATGAAATGCATTTGAGTCAGTCTGAATATGCCAGAAAAGTGTTGAAGCAGTACCACATGATGGACTGCAAAGAAAAAGCCACACCAATGATAGCTGGAGCCAAGCAGATGAAGCAGGATTGCCCAAAAATAGAGGAAAAAAAACACAAGATGGAAGGTATACCCTACCAAAACCTAATCGGTACTTTGATGTATCTTACAATTTGTACCAGACCCGATATAGCTTTCTCTGTTTACGCTTTGAGCCAATTTTCTTCCAATATTGGCATGACAAATTGGCAAATGGCTAAACGAATTCTACAATATTTGAAGAGTAGCCAAAATATGGGATTAACCTACAGAGCAGAAAACGAAAAGAAAGGATTCGAGCTACACCACTACAGTGATGCAAGTTGGGTGAGCTACAAAGATGACAGCAAGTCCATTACTGGAGGATGTTCAATAGCATGCGGAGCAGCAATCAATTGGATATGCAAAAAGCAAACCTTGGTAGCTCCATCCTCATGCAAAGCTGAATATGTTGTAGTTTCAAAGGTGGCAAACGAGGTAGTTTGGTTGCAGATGATGTTGGAGGCAATTGGGATACCACAAGGAGGACCATGCACGATGATGATGCATTCTCAGAGTGCCATTTATCTGTCCCAAGATCTCGTCTTCCATTCAAAGACAAAACACATACCTCTGAAGTACCATCACATTCAAGATTTGATCTCGAAAGGAGAGCTCCAGGTCCAGTACATAAAGTCTGAAGACATGATTGTAGATCTGCTCATAAAGCCGCTCGACAAGCCACTCTTCGCAAAGCAAAGAAAGACAATTGGATTAAACGTGCAAAGCTGCAAGGTTCAAAAGGGAGTGTTAGAAATTGTGAACTCTTGCAACTTTGCCACGATGCAAAGCGAAGCAACACGAAGCGAAGGACGAATGACGAACAATTTGTGAAAGTCAACGTACCTCAAAAATCCTAAGACACGAAACAAAGCGGAACTCGAAGGTCGGATGATTCGCGAAAGTTAAACATGCCTCCAGGACCAAAAGGCACGACATGACATGAAACAAAAAGAAAACGAAGGAAAATCTTTCGCGCTGCCAGTTGGCAACTCAACGAAAGTCGAGCTTTGAATTTCATGCTCAACTGAAACAATTAGCAATAACAAAGAGTAACTAACTAGGTGATTAACATTAACTACTCTTGTAATTCTCTGTTTAGCTATCTTGTAAACTCCACACAGTGGAGATATAAACAATTTTTTGGATTAACAGAAGACACTGAGAAGAGTGCGAGAGTAGAGCAGAAAAAGAAAAGAATAGAAAAATAGCTAAAAGAAATAGCTGTGCATGAAAGTCTGCCAACGTGCAGAACATAGCGAAAGAGCAGAGTGCCAGGCCGCCAACGAGCGAGACACTGATAATCTTGCTCTAAAAATTAAACTGATAATACAGTTGCTCTCTCTTGTCCATTTCCTTGTTTTTCGTTGTCTTGATTGCTAGAATGATTTCTGTTCTGTGATTTGTAGTCGCGTGTCTAGGATCCTACAAGCTTCCGCACAAGAAACTTCAAAAGAAACAAATCCGTTCGTGAAACAAAACCCATTCATGATAGCCACCACAAATGTAGCCATATCAGGCCCCTTATCAGTAGGAGAATTAGATGAGGCCACGACCATTTCAACAACAAGTTCGTTATTGACCCAATTTACCAGATGATATATGTAATTTTTGTAGTCAGAGAGGTCATCGTTATTTTAGCTGTGTGGCATATCATCGCCAATGTGTCAAGAACCTGGAAAGATGGTTGCCACCACCGCGGCTTAAGAATCGTTTCAATGATCAGAACGCTGTACAAAATCCACCTCACAATCTTAGCAGGGTGAATGGTGTTGTACTATACCAACAAGGTTAATATAGATTTTGTAGCAAATAGTGTCGTTTCCACAAAGGACAACGTTAGAAAGTTATGTTTTTGATACAATTTATGACAAGTGTTTCGTTTCGTCGGCTCTGCTTCAACGTTCTTTGTAGCATAATCCGTTGCAACTAGAATATAACGACATTTCGTATGCCAGGTCACAGGTTTGATTGGAACGACAAAGTCAATCCCCCACTTTTCAAATGGTGCAAGAGGCAGGATTGGTGTCAACGACCAATTCATTTCTTTTGTAGGCTTACCAGATCTCTGGCATGGATCACATGAATGAATAAAGTTCGATACATCCTTGAACATTGTTGGCCACCAATACTTGGCAGTCAATATCTTATTAACTGTGTTCTTTAGGGCAAAGTGTCCTCCAGCATCTTCTGAGTGCAAGGCTAATGTCTTCAGTTTCGAGACATCTTCGTAGTTGATGATTAGCATCAAGCTTGTACAGAACATTGTTAATAATTGTAGAAGGTGCTACCTTATATTGAAAAACTATCTTTTGCTCTAAATTATAACCATCCGGATATATCTGATCTTTGAGATAAATAATAATATCAAAATATAGCGAATTCGTAGATGAAATTTCAAGTAGATGTTTGTTTGGAAAATCATCATTAATAGATTCTTCAGTTTTTCCGGTGCTGAGTCGCGATACTTGTATGATACTTTCCTTGGCAAAGTTCTACTTGATAAGTGAATTCCTGCAGAAGTAGAACCCATCGAGCAACTCGTCCTGATAGATCTGGTTTATTTACAAGAGACTTAAGAGCATAGTGATCAACATGAAAAATAAATACATATCCCAACAAATAATGTCGAAATTTCTTAACAATGAAAATCATTCCAAGAGCTTCCTTTCTGTAGCCGAATAATTCTTCTCTAATGCACTGAGCTGTCGACTCGCATAGTAAATGGGATGATCTTTCTTCTGGTCGTCCTTTTGGCTTAGACAGACGCCAATAGCAGATGCAGAAACATCCACATAACTATGAAATAAAAAAGCCCAGTTGGGTGGTCTCAGAATAGGAGCATTGATCAACCTTTGCTTAAGTTCTTCGAATGCTTTCTACTGTTCATTCGTCCACAAGTATTCCAATTGTTTCTTTAGTAGATGTGTAAGAGACAGCACTAGAAGCATGATTTTGAATAAATCTTTGGTAATAGCTGACATGTCCTAAGAAAGCTCTTAGTTCACGTAAATTGGTTGGTATCTGGAGATTCTTTATAAGCTCGACTTTATCTTTGTCGACTTCTATTCCTCTGTTAGATATTCTTTGTCCAAGTAATATTCCTTCTTTCATACCGAAAAAATATTTTTCTAAATGAAGAGATTAAAAAGTATCTCGGCACCGTTGCAATGTTAATTTCAGCTTATGCAGGTGCATCTTTATATCACTATATACATAAAAATCATCAATAAATATTTCAAGAAAAGTTCTTAGGAAGGCAGCGAAAATTAACATCATGATTCGCTGAAAAGTCGCTGGAGCGTGACAAAGACCAAAGGGCATTTTGTTGTAGGCATAAGTGCCCCAATCTGTAGTGAATGTAGTCTTTGAACGATTTTCCTTCCGCACTCCAACCTGATTCTAACCAGAAAAATTGTCACAAAAATTGTAACGCTCCTGACCAGCAACCTGATCGAAGATGGAATCCGTGAAGGGCAGAGGATGATTATCCTTCCTTGTGGTAGCATTAAGTTTGCGAAAATCCTGGCATATTCGTATTTTGCCAGTCTTTTTCTTTGGGACGACAACAATGGCTGAAACCCATTCACTGCTTAAGACGGGATAGATTATACCTGCCTTAAGGTGCTTGTTGAGAGAGTACTTGTGATTGAGACGATACTATCTCTGTCGAACAAGTACAACATCTTCCTTAAGATCAATATGGTGCTCTCCAAATTTTGTAGGTATACCCTTCAAATCGTCGAGCGACCAGACAAAAACATCTTGATACTCTTTCAATAGTACAGTGGATTCCGTCAATGCAGATTCTCCAAGTGACTTCGAAACATGCACAAATCTGCCAGGTGCAAGTTCAATAAGTTCAGTAAAATATGGTAAAATGATACCTTCTGTCATACTGGCCTTGGTATGGCCATGAATTTCGCGCATGGTTGACTCCATAGATGTTTTCTTGTCGTCAACCTGGTTCTTGTTACCAAATTTGTGTTCAGATTCGTCACTCGAATCGTCAGACTCTTTCTAGTTCGTGTCTGCAACCATAATTTCTTCATACGAAACATCCACTTTAGCGTTGCAGGCATCGAAGAATTCTTCTTCGTTAGCATTCTCATAACATTTGAAATATTGCACTTCAATGTCAGATTCATTAGAAAAAATATGTAGGACATAAGAAGATTCTTTTGAGGTATAACTGGTGTCAGACAAAGGAGTTTCACCTTCATATTTGTCACGACTCCAGGTAATTATTTGTTCTACTGGCTTACCTCGATTATTGGTCTCATCAGTCTGAAATCTCAACTCTCTGGATTTCCAATGAATACTTGCGTTTGATTGATAAAGCCAAGGTCGTCCAATCAGCACAGAATAGGATGACAAACCGAGTGGTTTGATAACTATGAAATTCATTGTGAATGGCTTGGCTTGAATGTAAACAGTGACATCTTTCAGTTTTCCAACAGATTTTCGTCGTGTCGAATCAGCTAACTTGATGTTTCGTTGTGTCGGTTGAATGTCAGTCAGCCCCAAAGCATGAGCTATGTCTTCTGTTATTATGTTCACACTGGAACCGGAGTCAATTGGCACTTTTTCGATTAGGCATCCCACAATGGTAATATCAATTTTAGGTGCACCGAGGTCACCTAAATCAATAGACAGAACACCAGCATCTGACAAAGAAACTTTTTTCTTCTTTTTCCGTGCAGAAAGACCT
The DNA here is from genome assembly GCA_029204225.1 of Diphasiastrum complanatum. NCBI lineage: Eukaryota > Viridiplantae > Streptophyta > Lycopodiopsida > Lycopodiales > Lycopodiaceae > Diphasiastrum > Diphasiastrum complanatum. Next base: position 8,797,065 of record CM055095.1, on the reverse strand, counting down.
TTCAGTTGCTTTTTGTAATAAGTGTTATCTACCAACAGTTGCTCAAACGTAATGTTCAGACGAAGAAATCCAATATCAGTCACGATGTCATAGTCCTTCGTCTTCGATTTCGAGATTGGCTTATCAATAACAACACTAGACAATTTTGTCTTTGTAATTTTGTTGTCCCCTTCCTCGAAAGTGACCACCTTCTCTACAGCAGCCGACTGAAGTTCAGCATTGATAATTTCTTTCGCCTCTACTAAGATATCTTTTGCAAGTAACTTTGCAGCATCACGGTCATAGTCGGGGTCATCTTTAAGATCTTCCTTAGTCGTAGATTTGTTCGTCATATTACTAGAAGATTTCTTCTTTGAGGACTTTCTGCGCCTCGTCGAAGATTTCTGGTCAAGTTTCGAGGAGCTTTTACTTCTCGTTGTGACTTCGAATAATTTTTCCACGTCAATTGGCCATGATTGATCTTCTGTCTTCGCCAAATTTTTTTCAATAACATCAATTCTCTGCACAACAGCATCAGTCGAAGCTTTCGCTTTCAAGTCTGCAGCAGCTGGTGTTGCTACATACTGATATTTGGGTCACGGCTTTTGTGGTTGAGGGCAGTTAGGATACTTGTGACTAGGTTCTTTGCAATTTGAGCATAACAGTACATAATCAATTGGCTTTCGCGGATGAGGACAGTCGGGTGAAAAATGTCCCGACTCTCCACAGTTATAGCAGTTGCCCAACACTGGTTTAGTCATGGTTTGAGACTTTGCTGGTCCAACAAATTCAGGAGGATTATGTCTTCTTGGTGCGAACTTGGGTCTGTCCTGCTGGGCTGATGCTGCAATACCCTGAATATAGTTAGTAGTCGCATTATTTTGAAAAATAGAAAGTACCTCATGGGCAGGATCTTCAATATATTTGACATTCACAGTGGTGCAATCTTCCTTAGTGTGTCTTGAAGTTCCACATTTCGTACACCACATTTCTGAGTTGGAAGAAGATGCTTTTGATCTTTTATCTGCAACTTCAAAGATCTGCACTTTCAAATAATTAAACTTTTTATTAAGGTCAACCATATTACTCTTTCAAAGCTTTTCAACTTTAGAAGTTGACGACTTATCCTCGACAACTTTTGTGTCATCCTTTCGTTTATTCTCTCTCTCTCTCTCTCTCTCTCTCTCTCTCTCTCTCTCTCTCTCTCTCTCTCTCTCTCTCTCTCTCTCTCTCTCTCTCTCTCCTTTGTCAGCTTCTAATTCTGATGAATCACCGCTTTCAGATTCCGAGCTTGAAGAGCTGGTACTTGAATCAGAATTTGAATCATCATCGCTGTCACTAGAATCAGTCTTCGACTTTCGAGATTTCTTAGTCGATCGTCGCTTTCGTGCTAGTTTCGAGGTCTCAAAATTTTCGGCACTAGCTATTACTGTTACTAAGGAGGTCATGTCCCCTTGTCTACAATACCGATCAATCTTTGGTGGTAAACCAGCCAAAAACCATTCGATCTGCATATTAACGAGATATACACCAGTTAGTTTTCCTATGAGATTTTTAACCTTTCGTGTATATTTGTGAAGAGATTCTTCACTCTTCTTCTGAACATTGTTCAAACGTCCGAGAATTCTCGATTTGTAACCAATTTCTCTGAACTGGTTCAGAAACGCATCTTTCAGCAGGTACCAGGTTCCTACACGGCCTGGTTCAGCTTGATTGCACTAGATGCGGGCCTGCTTTCTTAGCAGACCAACGAATATTCATAGTTTGTCTACATTAGTACCTTCGTTATTTGCATTAGCTATTGACTCAAATTGTGAGACATAGCTATCTGCATCGTCGGAAGAAGTCCCTTTAAAATAATCATATTTCATTTTTGATATAGAAGTGAAACGTGCAGCAGGACCCTCCATACCGAAGCTAATTAGGAGTTCCAAGTAACAGGGCAGTGATTTCGTCTAGATTTCTTCGACTAGTACTCTCACTTTGTCTTTGTAAAAATTTCTCTCTAAGCTTACGGTATCGTTCTAATCTGGATTCTCTATCTGACATACACTAGAGATGGAGATGGATTTGTCAGATTTCTTATAACTTTCCTAAACTATCCCCGGCAGCGGCACCAAAAATTGGTATATGTCATACTATACCAACAAGGTTAATATAGATTTTGTAGCAAATAGTGTCGTTCCCACACAGGACATCGTTAGAAAGTTATGTTTTTGGTACAATTTATGACAAGTGGTTTCGAGTGTTATTTTGGTTGTCGACAGACATTAAAAACTAGTATTACTTATATTTGGGTGTGTTGTGTTGATAATTTTCAGAACAACAATCTAGCCTCTATCAAATCGAATGAAACGCGTTCTACAGATGAGATGTTATTGGAGTAGTACAACAGTACTACACTCTAGCTGATTAAGGTGTCAACAGAGAGTCGAGAAATGTTTGATGTATTCGCGATTGTATAGACAATCAATAAATCGCATTCGCGAACTATTTGTTTCTAGACAGAAGTCCTCAATAACTAAAGTCCAAATTAATGGTTAAAGAACACGAATGGTTTCAGAGCACGTTAGAAACTTATGTCAGTGACAATCAGGAAAACAGATCAAAGGCTCAATTCTTTAGACATGGACTGTCATCTCATATGTATACATACAACTTTATTCAATTATTGCGCTAGACTGTACCAAAGATAGTTGTTATTTGAGTGCCAAAAAAAAAGTATTCGCGACAGACGAATAAGATGACTTTAAGACAGTTCTTTAGAGCATGCTTTACGGATATACAACAAACGACTGTAATGCACTAGAGAGTCTATATGATCAGAGAGTAATTCATGTAATGCGTTAGAGATTGTTAGCAGACTCAAGATCACTCACACTCAACAGTGCGGAGAACAGAGATAAGAGAGAATAACTCACAAAACTCTATTCACTTCTTCAATCTCTTACATATGCATAAACTCTTCTCTCTCGATGCTCGAGACTGAAGTGTGAGATCTATATATGTTCTACGGGGCGAACAAACACACTTCTTAAACAATAGATGCGTCGCTCTCGCAAAAGGTTCTAGTTAACAATTAGACTATGTATATGTTCAATTATACCATGAAAGGTACATTTAACTAAGAGTTAAAGTTACTATAGTTTAACATGTCTTTTCGTATCTAGTCATTTCGTGTGGACGACCTAGTAAAGGTTATCCAAAGCAATGTCTTTCTTATTAAAGGTCTTGTCCTTAATTACAAGGCAAGTACTTAGGAGATATATTCCCAAAAAATGGCTTAGGCCTCTTCATGATTTATACTTAACTAGCTCATATCTTCATTTTCGAGTATATCATGCCATATTTATGTTGATGTTCGATTTTTAACAATAAGGTTGCATCACAAATGGTCCTGAGCAACAGGCACCCATACAGGTAATTATAGTGGAGGAATCATCATTAGCTGATGTACAAGCGGTTACTTGACGTAAGGATAAAGGGAAGGCGATAATCTGAGAGGGAGTTGTTGAGGATGTTGGACCAAGCATCAATCGGGTAGCTAATCCTGACATTTGCTAGATGGCAAAAGTTACTCAAAATGTGCTGGAACAGCTACACTAGACATAGGGGCCAAATTCTTCCCGTGAGTTGGTAGATGTTGTAGCTAACCAAATTGCCGAATTTGTTCATAATTATAAATTTCAGGTGACTGTAGGCCAATTGATGCAAATTGCACCTTATTTGGCAGAATCCATTCGATCGAAGTTGCCAAGATTCAAGATGTCGGAAGGACTTCCTCCTATGTCAATCAATGCAATTGTCCAATCCATGGATCAAGATATTGTTCCTACATTGGAAATTGATATTCAAGGACTGAGTATCAAGGGAGTTCAAATCAATGGTGGCACATGAGTGAATATTATTTCCGAAGAGACTTATAGCAAACCAAAGAACATTACGCTGCATAAGAGCAATTTAGTCATATGTATGGCAAACCATACACGTGATTCTCCAGCCGGAGAAATTCAGAAGATTTCTACAGAAGGCAAAAAGGTCCAATTACAAATACATCAAGAGAGGCTGGATTCTGCAGTTCAACCGGTGGGAGTCGAAACGGTTCAGGAATTGTTGTTCCAATCAGTGACAGAGGAATCCGAAGAAGATTTACACTTGACAAGTCTATTTCCAAACTAATACTTGTCGGAGAGTGTGAACTTGAGGGTGAAGGCCTGTCCTAAGTTCTTAAAGGCCAAAAAGATTTAATTGGCTGATCATTCACATAAAGCTAGTCTCGAATCAACTTAATGGAAATCAAATAAGACTTTAAATCAAAACTCGAAAAACATTGCATCACATAGATTCATTCACACAACAGCGGAAGCATTGAGGGGTCAAGATGGGGACCCCCCCCCCCCCGAAGGATTCTTTTCTTATCATTATGCAAATTCAATTGGCCAATGCCAATTACATGTACAATGGATTCCAATAGGGGTCTCAAATATAGGCACATCAACTTAACATAGACTTAGTTCATATTCAATGATCTTAATTCCATATCTAGCTTAACAAAAGCATAGAAGTTTTTTTATAAGTCTTAATCTTTCTGACATGCAATCATGTTGGATCTTAGATTTTTATCATGCAATCCAAATTGATAGATTCTTGATATGCAATTATAAGGGTTCATAGATTCTTGACATGCAATCATAAGGGTTCATAGATTCTTGACATGCAACAGTTATCAAGTGACATGCATGGTCATTTGGCAATGCATGGTGTGATATGCAAGCTTCGAATCTGACATGCAAGCTCTAGATCTGACATGCATGGACAATAGGCCACAGATGGCATGACATGCAAGCTCTAGATCTGACATGCAAAGACAATAGGCCACTGATGGCATGACATGCAAGCTCTAGATCTGACATGCATAAACAATAGGCCACTGATGGCATGACATGCAAGCTCTAGATCTGACATGCATAGACAATAGGCTACAGATAGCATGACATGCAAAAGTACTGATCAACCATTCTTACATATGGGTAACAGTTTCAAGAGCATACCATGGTTTCGAAAGAAGGTGAAAATGAGAGAGAGAGAGAGAGAGAGAGAGAGAGAGAGAGAGAGAGAGAGAGAGAGAGAGAGAGAGAGAGAGAGAGAGAGAGAGAGAGAGAGAGAGAGAGTATATTGTTTCTTTGGGGATTCAGGAATGGGATTGGGTAAAGTGGTCATAAAGTTTTCAGTCCCCATTCCTCCTTAGTATGTTGTCATACTAGTCATGGTTTTACATAATGTCTTAGGAGGTTTAACTTCCTATTCATGATTTTAGAAGATGCTTGAAATCTGGGTCCATCTTAATCAAGAAATCATTTCTAAGAAGCAATACTTCTATCTCCTAAACATGACCTTTTAGTTCTTCACAAGTAGGCTTCCATTGTTTCGTTGTCATCTGGTTCTTCGTCATACCTAGCAGGAGTCTTGGTCTTCTTGCAAGCAGTTTTTGCTTTTTGTAGCACAAGGCCTTTTAAACATTGGGTGGAGCTTTATGTTCTTCATGGTTTCGAGAGAAAGTGAAAGTGAGAGAGAGAGAGAGAGAGAGAGAGAGAGAGAGAGAGAGAGAGAGAGAGAGAGAGTGTGTGTGTTTGTGTGTGATGTGAAAGAGAGATAGAAATCCGAGGGTTTGAGTTCCAAAAATCCTGCAATCACAAAATAACATAGCCTCCTTGAGGTAATGCCTCAATCCTCTTCTCCAAAACACCTGTGCACAACAATCAACAAAATGACAAATATGCAACATCTTTCAATCCTCCTGGTAGAGGGGCGCATTTCCACTTTTATAGAGAGTGGAGAGTCCTTCCAAAGTGAGTGATGTTTCAAGTTCAAGTGCATGAGGTGTGTGGAAGACTCCAATTGGACTTAGGGTGAAGTGAAGTGCATGGATGAGGTGTATTAGTTAGAGAGGGTGAATGGGTGATGTGTACTAGCTTGGGAGAGTTATTATGATGGTTTGGCATATGAAGTGAGAGTGTAGGAGGGCGCCCCATTCTAGGTGTCAAATAGCATAGAATGCATGAGGAAAAGTAGATATGAGGTAGGTGGTACAAGGTTCAAACTTGGCTTTTGATTATATATAATATTACATGGTTACAACTTGGGAATTCACCCAAGTGCAATCTTCCTAAGGAAGAGCCAAGGTTATGTCCATCTTGTTTTACATAATGTACATCAATTCCTAGGCCCTTTTTTTTTCTAGAGGTTGCCCATCTTTAATCATGTTCATTGGCACTTATTTTCTAGAGGTTGCCCATCCTTAATCCTGGTGAAACAAGTCACTAGGGTGATCAGACCCTAGGCCTTGTCCTATTATGTTCACAGATACCATCGGGTTGCCCACAGATGGGGATACGATGAACGTGCCTTTGGTGAAGATGGCGGAGTTTTTTCCAGGAGAAGCTTCCAATAATGAACAAGGCTACAAGTTGAGTCTTTGCCAACCATCCTCCCTAGGTGCTTTGGGGAGATGGTTCAATGAGATGATTTTTGCAAGACACACCGATCAATATATACAATCAATATATACACTGAAAAACTTTTCATTGATTCAAGCTGCTTTGAAAGGTACACCTATTCCTTGGTGCACGATTGCATATACGCAGTTCAAGAAGTGCCTCGATCGTGCAAAGAAGTACAGCGAATGGGACGCACATATCACCAGGATATCTGAAGCATTTGGAGTGTTAATCAGAAAGTTAATTCATTGCAGACTAGTTCCATGCCAGCAGTGGAGATCAGTAGTATCGTTTCAATACCCAAACTACAAGGGGATGAGGCAGAGATCCAATCTGATTTCTACGATTCTCAAGCACACCAGGGGCCGACGCAGACGGATGAAGCAACAGGGAATTCAGACTCTGTGCTGATCATGCAACATGACCATGGAATGCCCATTCATGCTGATTAGGCAGTGGACACTACCATGCAAATGCAAGATGATAAGCTGCAGATGGACGGGATGGCAGCTGCCCCCGGGTCGTATAGAGATGATAATCAGATTAGGGATTTCTTGTGGACGGCTTCTGACTTCTCACCGGTGTTATGACCGGGTATGGATTTTCTACGTGGCTATTTCAATATGAAGGAGCAGGTTGCTTACTGGCAAACGTTGTATGACGAACAAATAGCAAGGTTATGTCTTGTTGAGGGGTAGGGACCTAAGGTGTGCCAATACCAAGCGCAGTTGCAGGAGAAAGATTCGTGCATCAACACGTTGAAAGAACAGTTGCAGAGAAAAGAAGATGACAACAAGGCATTACGAGACAAAAATGCCCAATATTTTGAAAAGATTACAAAATATCGGAGAGAAGCTGTGCCTTCCAGACATAGTGCATCAAATTGAACTTGCACTATCAACGCACAATGATGTGCACTACAATGCCGTGCAAAAGCAGACAAAGTTTCGACCTTGCAGGGCAGGGGATTATGCAGCATTCCAAATTGTGTATGCCGATGTCGCACCCTATGTGAATATGACATATCCAACATTGTGGGATTTGTATTGCTGTTGGGAAGAACACTTTCAGCAGCGAGTGCAGCACATGGAAGGTTGATGGAAAACAAGGGCACCCAATGATACCACACACACGGAACATTGGAGTTCCACAATTTTATTGCCCTAGCTATGCGAATAGCATGAGAGCTGTTCCTCAATAGACGCTACACCGTGATCACCATAGAATGGATGGAAGAAGCGATGCTCATCAAAACCACACCCATGTTGGTAGACAATGTGATGGACAACCATTAGCGCTTGTTACTCAAACCGTTACGATACAACCGCAGCGGCGACAAGATCAGAGAGGTTGCGCATTTCACCAACACTAGTTCGCATTTACAAGAACGTCGAACCCAAAAGGGTTATTGACAAGCAAGGCAGGGGCTAGTTGGAAAGTGATTTTTTAGGAATGCATACATTCAACGGATGCTCAATCATTGATGTATGAATTTCTTTTTTTAGATCCTTGTATGTCCAAGCAAAACAATTATGATATTTGGTTAACACCTTCCTCAACGTTTGAAACTGTTCTAGGATAAGTTGTGTTCCAACTTGAACAATCTTCTCAGCCTCTCTTGGTTCAACAAGATTCATAGGTTGAGTCCTCGCTGGTCCATCGTAAACTTCTTGTGTTTCTGACACTTGATCCTCAAGTTCACGATGAGCTTCTGGTAACATAATAACAACATCATCCAAAGTATAGCATTTGAAATGATCTGACATATCATGCTAGACTCCATCTGACTATTCTTTTTCAAAATAATTAATCTTGGATCTTCGTTTAGTCTTCTTGGTAAGAAGATGAGTTTCTAGAAGATGAGGTTTTCTTAGAAGGTGAAGACTTCCTAGAAGGTGATGTCTTGTGAGAACTCTGACTTGAATAGTCATCCTTAATCTTTCCTTTACCATTCAACTCTATAATTTTCGCCACATGTAAAGCATCCAAGTGGTGCTCTAGCCCATTGTCTAGACTGTTGTTGTTGTGCAGTAACATAAATATCATATTTCTCTGAAGGACCAGTATCTTGATCAATCATTGTAATTCCATTGGTCATTACCATTGGTTCCATTATAATCGTAGGAGGAGCATGTTGTGCTGGTGGAGTTGGTGCTAGTCGTTCAGGAAAACCAAGGCCATAGGCCTGGTTCTTAACATCAGGTCCCTTCCAGTTAGTAGGTCCTCTATATTGAAGCTTGGCATATCTTTGCTGGACATACTACAAGAAAATGTGGCAAAAATTACGGAAAAAAATGGCAAAAATTGCGAAAATTTCCACAATTTTTGCCATTTTTTGCCAAAAAAATTGTGGAAACAATTTCCGCAATTTTTTTTGGCAAATCCACAATTTCGGACCCGCAATTTTTTTGGCTAATTTTTCATAATTTTTATGGCTAAATTAATAATAAAAAAATTGCGAAAACCCACTTGCAATTTTTTGGCATAATAATTGCGGATTTATTTCCACAATTTGTTTCCGCAATTTGTTTGGCTGATATTTTTTGGTAGATTTTTTGGGCAAAAATTCTCAAAAAAATTGCAGAAATTTATTTTCGCAATTGTTGTGGCAAAAATTGCGGATATTTTTTCGCAATTTTTTGTGCAAAAATTGCGAAAAAAATTACGGAAATACATTTTTGTAATTTTTTTTCAAAATAGTGTCAAAAATTTGCGAAAAATAAATTCGCAATAGAATATAAATTGCGAATTTATTTTCCGCAATTTTTATACAATATTTTGAAAAAAATTGCGGAAATGAATTTTCACAATTGTTTTGACAATTTTTGCCAAAAAAATTGCGAATATTTACCTGCAATTTGTTGGCTAAAATTGCAAAAAATATCACCAACCCTAAATCCTAAACCTCGATAGCAAGTTCTTTACCTCAGATAACGGCTGAGCTAAACATGACTGCCGTGGCATCGGATCCTTCTCTATAGTTGCACACTACATGACATGCGAAAAAGATTATGAAATTGTAAGAAAATTTATCTCTATCTCTCTAATGAGGTCCATACTTTTTATAAGGCTTTCACAATTTAGAGTATGACATCCCATGCATTGTCTTATGTCTCAAAGTACATGCGCAATAATTAGACTCTTAGAAAGAAGTGAGGTTAGATCTCTTTATCTGTAGATAACGGTTGAGCTGAACCCAACTGTTGTAGCATTGGATCCTCCTCTACAACAACATGATGTATGATCAAAACTGAAATAAGGAATATATCTCATTCTCTCTTTCTTTCTCATTCTCTCATTATCTCTCTTTGTCTCTCTCCCTCTCCCTCTCTTTATGTAGATAGCTAGGACTGTACCAAGTTTCAAAAGAAAGAGATGGAGAGAGAGAAAGAAGAAATGAGAAAGCGAACTAACCTGGGATAAACTTTTCATCATATACATCTATATCTGTACAGTCTTTCGGAGTTCTTCCATTTCTTCACTTTGTCTCTCTATCTCCTTCCTCATTTCATCTACTTGGGAAGAATACTGCATCTCTTTTCTATAGACACTTAGGCTCCTCACTCTCTTTTGTCCCCGACTATTTTCTTCTAAAATCTTCATTACTTTGTCATCGAGATTTGTTCCTGACATATAATTAATTAAAATCTTCATTCTACACAAAAATAAAACATAGCTAATCAAATTTACATGCAAAATCATATATATGTTCATCATTACATTTTATAAAATTAAATGTATTTAAACCATATTCTCAAAAAATATATGTTATTATATCTCATGTTGGTGTTACCTTCAAAGTCTCAGCCACAGGTTAGGATCCAACTCGTCTGCTTTTAGTTTGCCAAAACCTTTACTAGTATGAGCATCCACATAGATGCAACAATTGGAGCCCTATTCTTTTCTTGTGCCTAAAATTTGGCACTCAACAATAGACAAAAATAAATGACATCATGAAAAAAGAGGTTTCGCATATCAGAGTATACAAATGCAAGTTTTGTTGTATACACATATACCAGTCTCATATTGATGCTCGCATATCCAACTCGACCAACATTCGGCATCTTTTGTTGTTTTGATCTGTTAATTTTATTTTGTTGACTCAATTTCTAAGAAAATTATTGTACACACATCAAGCAAATGATATAACTCAGTAGTAAGATAAATAAATCATGCACTGACTAAATATGAACAAGCATTCAAGTCAAATTTTGGTATCAAAATACATAGATAAAACAAAAAAGTGGAATACAATTTGGAAAGTTTTGCTTTTTAAGTATTGACGTAGAAGCTGCCATCTCTCCTTTTCCATCCACTCAAGACATTTTGGCGTTAAATTTTCTGCCTCTACTTTATCAATGTTGTTCTTGAGTCTTTGTCTCAATAAACGAAAACTGGACAAAAATTTGTCCTTGAAGTACTGTGATGAAAACTAGCAATCATATTTTGCCTGTGATATGAAATAAAACTCATCAAACTCTCTCTCTCTCTCTCTCTCTCTCTCTCACACACACACACACACACACACACACACACACACACACACACACACACACACACATGCACACACCCTCTCTTTCACTTGAAACCTTCTCACACACACACACACATGATCTATATAAGATTCAAATAAAAGTAGAGTATTACTAGCAATACTTGACGAATTGCCTCGATTTGCACCTTTGGTACATCTCTAATTGTTGAATAATGTAGATTCAACTTGGCCTTCATCAACATGAGCATGCATATCTTATCTATCATTACTTTATCGTTGAAGGTGTGCTCAAAGGGATTAGAAAATCATCTATTTAAATCAACTATGACCCGACGCTTATCAGTGATAGGGACAGCTCTCCAATCTCTAAACATATTCCTATCAAACGCCCCATGACAGAGCTCTCTTATATAAGCTAGGACCTCCTTCCCCTTAACATCCTCAACTATAGCCTCTGACGTATCAATGTCATAGTATAATATCGGATCAGCTCTAGCAGGTGGGGCGTTGTAACCAGGTGGTGGTGCATCACGCACGGGTGAGTCATCTCTATATCTAGGCTCCTCGAAATCATCGTCACCTCCACAAGCAAAAAAAAAAAAACCACCTGAATGACTCTTACGTGGTGCTAACCTAGCAATGCGAGGTGTGGAAGTCTGAGGAGTGGACCTATGTGGTGAGGGCCTCTATGATGGTACATGTGAATGTGCACTACTGGAGAGCCTCTGAGGACTACCCTGTTGTGAATGTGCACTAGTGGGGAGCCTTTGAGGACTACCCTACTGTGAGGCTGCTGGAGAGTTTAACATGGACCTATATTGCTAGAGAATAGCATCCATTTGTTCTCTCTGCCTAGCAGATGCACTACTTAACCAGTTCATACACTCTTCATGAGATGGAGACCCAAGAGATGGAGGGTCAGACATCTGCATATTAAAAATGAACTACGATTAAGATAACAATGATGAACATAAAACATAATATTAACTATAACCACAAACCTAAACATAAACTTTATCCTCTTTTTATTCAATTTCTCTCTGATAATCCTTACCTTTGATCCACTATTTCTAAATCTTTAGTTTAAATCTTTTACCCTAAATCTCTTATATCATGTTCTCATGTATACCCTTTCTATAAATCCTTTAATCTAAACTCTAAACGCTAAAGCCCTTTTCAACTATCTTACTTGTTTTCATGATTTTAAAATGTTTATCTTTATCAAGCTGTAGCATATGACCTTCACATTATTTTAGAAAGTTTCAATTGAAAGAAAATACCCACAAACAAAGCAACAAGATTTTAACAAAACAAAACAATAATATTTCAACAAAACAAAGAAACAAGATTCACAATAAACAATGCTCACCTTGTCTCCAAAAACTTTGTTTCAAAAGCTTTACCCCAAGAAACTTTACTCCAAACTGAGGATACTGTGATAAAAGTGAGAAAAAAGAGTGTCAATGAGAGAGAGAGAGAGAGAGAGAGAGAGAGAGAGAGAGAGAGAGAGAGAGAGAGAGAGAGAGAGAGAGAGAGAGGGAGAACAAGCTTTTCTCAAACTACTTTAACTCTAATGAAAGGGAAACAAAAGAGTGTCAATGAGAGAGATAAAAGGATAGAGAGTCATCAAGGTTTTCAAAAAACTTACTTTACTCCAAGCCCTACTCCAAGCTTTACACCCTTTTAAATAGCTTTACTCCTTTTGAGAAGCTTTCTTATGCTCTCTTTGAAAAGCTTTACAAGCTTTTAAATAGCTTCACCTCAAGCTTTTGAACTTTTGAAAAGCTTTAACTCTGATGAAAAAAAAAACAAAAGAGTGTCAATGAGAGAGAGAAAAGAACATAAATAACAATAAACACAAATGTAACAAAGCAAAACAAGTAAACTTTTGAATGTTGGCTTTGGTGCTTACCTTTGTGTCCAATGCTCAACTTTTTGCTTAAGCCTTGGCTATGGTGAGAAGGTAAAGAGCTTTGGTTGTGACAAAAGAACATAAACAACAATAAACACAAATGTATCAAAGAAAAACAAGTAAACTTTTGAATGTTGGCTATGGTGCTCACCTTTTTGTCCAATGCTCCACTTTTTCTCCAAGCCCTGGCTAAGGTGAAAAAGTAGAGAGCTTGGCTGTGACAAAAAAGCATAAGAAGGATCAAGCATCATTAGAAGAGCCATAGAGAGCAGCACCACCGCTAGGCGCAAAAATATCCTCCTCTTCGCGTTCAAAAATCGAAATGAAAAAAAATCGCGACGCACCAACAATTCGGCTTCGGTAATCACGCTATGGTCGACGCTAGATAAATAATTGCAGAAATTTTTTTTCTACAATTCTTGCCGTGATGGCAAAAACTACAAAATTTTTTCACAATTTTGTCCGCAATTTTCCACAATTTTGTCCGCAATATGCAACAATTTTTGCAATTTCTGCCATGTCTAAAAATTGCGGAATTTTTTTTTCGCAGTTTTGTCTGCGATTCCTACTATGACGAGAGAAATTGCGAAAAACTTTTTGCAATTTCTTCTACAATTTTAGCCGCGGAAAGTTTTCCACAATTTCTGTCATGGCCTAAAAATTGCAAATTTTTTTTTTTCTCGCAATTTTGTCTGTAATTTCTACCACGATCAAAAAAATTGCGAAAAACTTTCTATAGTTTTTTTGGCAATTTCTGCCGCGGAAACATTTTTTGCAATTTCTGCCATGGCCCAAAAATTGCAAAAATATGTTTCCACAATTTTGTCTGTAATTTTTTTTCACGACTAGAGAAATTGTGAAAATTTTTATTCAATGTTTTCTGCAATTTCTACCGCGAAAACATTTTTCACAATTTTGGCCACGACCAAAAAAATTGTGAAAAATCTTTTCCGCACTTTTTTTTTTTTCCCAAATTCTGTGATGACGACAAAAATTACAGAAGTTTTTTGCAATTTTTTCTACAATTTTTGCCATGACGGTAGAAATTGCGGACAATTTTCTACAATTTCTGCCATAACTGTATAAATTGCGAAATTTTTTTCTCAATTTTTTGGCTTTCTGTAATTTCGACCAAAAAAAATTGCAAAATTTTTTTTTTCGCAATTTTTTTTTGCAATTTTTGTCACCTTTTCTTGTAGTCAGAATCTGAAAATTGAACGAACAAAAAGTTGTTTCGTGTAGTTGCATAGATGACAAACAATATCCGCCATACATCTTTTCATTGTTGGACACTCATTTATAGTGTGATTCCCTGTACAGGTTGCACACCAAACATTTTTTCGACTAGGAAAAATTTAAGCAAACTTTTCACCTATTTTGTCAGTCTTAGCTTGCTGCTCTTCCAATGCATTTTTTCCATAAACTTTCTAGGGTTAAATTTCGTGATTAGGCCAGTTTTAACCACTTTCCAATCCATACATTCAGTGTCATCTTGGTTATAAAACCAGTCTTGTGCTGCTCCAGTTAAGGCCATAGGAAATAGCTTAAGTTTATCTTGTGGAAAAACTTCATCATATACCTCACATGATTCAGAAAAGATTTAGAGAAATTTGACTGGAACAGATAATCCATTATACTTTGGTAAATCTAGACGAGGTGATCTTCTAGAAATAAATTGTGGAGCGACAAATGGCTGTTCAGGTACATCAGGTTCATCTTCTATATCAGACATCTTTCCAAATCACTAAAAACAATGAGATTGGGTCTAGATTTTTCAATCAACTCCTATCTATAATCAAGTCTATAAAACTCTATCGCTTGACAATATTCAAATTTTTTTATTTTTAGAAAAGAATCTTGATCAAGCGATTGACATTTCTAGAAATAAGAATTTCTCAGAATCAATATCAAAATATAATAGAATGTTTCAAAAATTTGACAGTTGCTAGATCTAAAAATTCAGAACTAAAAAATAGTATTGGCAAAGGTTTCTTAGGTGAAGGTTGATTTTGTGAGGATTCTTTTACTACTATTTTAGATAAAAATCAGTTATCTGGCTATTTCTGACAAATCTGATAAAACTAACATTCGTCCAATTGACAGTAGGTATATTTGGTAATGATAATACTAGGGTAGAACTGGTGAAGTTTTTTTTTTTTTTTTTTTTTTTCTGACGAACAATGGTTTTTGTAGTCTGGGGAAGATTAAAATAGACATTTTGGATGATTCTGAATTTTTAGTTTGAAGGACGAAAGTTATATCCCAACCGATTTACAGAAGCAAAAGAAAAATCACAAAAAATAGTGCAAAATTCTAAAAACAAAAAGAATACAGAAAATCAATATTTGTCTGTTTTATTGTATCTAAATTTGACCCAGATCTTTGACGAAGGTTAAAACTAAAAATAGAAGACTAAAGTGATTGTTCATCTAGTTGTTAATATTCTTTTGTAAAAAGTTTAATATCTTTCTGCAAAAATATCAGTTCTTTGAGAGGAACCTTCGTTTGAATCTTCGTCAGAGTTAGAGTCAGAGTCAGACCAACATACTATTTTTGATAATCAATGAGGTTGGACGAATGATAAGTCAAGGTCAGTTGTCATATTGATCTATTTTTGTCAAAAATAGTGCTCTTGTTTGCAAAAATAATAGTATCACTCTTGATCATTCGCCAAAACCTTCATCGACTTGTTTGAGATTTCTAAATATAATATTTTACCATTTTTGAGTTCGAAGAAGGTTAGATCTCTATATGAAGGCGGTATCGTCTGCAAGTCGATGAAGGTTGGTTGCAAATGAAAAGAAAGTTATCAAGACTGATGACGATTTTGTCTCTTTTTTCACCAATATGCCAGAAATAAACAATTTTATTTGTTTTCTCTGATTTCTTCAGATCCAAGTGGATCTAAAGAATGGTGATTTGTATGGCTCAACAATCAAATTAGATTTCAAACATGAAAATCCACACAAATTAAGCAAAATCTCTCTCAAATTAACTCTAAAATACAATTTTCACCCTATTATGCCAAACAAGATGCCTAAATGCAAGCTAATATTTATCCATCAATCAAATACATGTTGTAAAATGAAAAATTGGCATAGCTTTCCAACAACGGCGACAAAATTGTAGTGGGTGTTTTCTATTCACCTTCAATCCTAGATCACTAATTTGAGTTTCATATATACTATGTCAATTTTTGCTCAACAAATTGAATTCAATCACTCCTATTGGATTCCACCTATTGGATTCTACTTTTTAAGACTTGGAATGAAATTCAAAATCAAAAGTTGTGATTTTTCTCACTAAGATATTGTGCTTCAAAGAGCTAATGCCACTTAGAAAGATTTGATCACCTAGGAGAATACAAATTCTCCACCAATAACAACACAAAATGAGCTTCTAGATCTTGCCCTCTACAAAGGAAGGAACTCTTAGAAAATTGGATCTCTCTCTACACATTTGCCATAGACACCTTAATGACTCTTTTCAAACTTTAAAATCACTCAAAAAAATTGAGTAGGGCTGAACAATGTGACTTGGATCTCAATCTCTTTTCTAGAACTCTCAATTTAAGCCAATCTATGTCAAATTCTACAAAAGATTTGCATAGATGCTCTATATGCACTAAAAATTCTCAAAGGTTTCACTTGGAGGACAGATCCAAGGATGTTTTCTAGCAAGTTGATGCTTCTAAACTTGATCCTATTACTCTTGAACAAATCTAGTGATGATACAATGGATTTCATCCTCTCACCTTGCATATCACTCCTTAATCTATGAATTTTGGCAAAATCACTCTCAACTTCAACATGCACTCAAAAAATCAGAGATGATTAGTTAATGCACCTAATTCAAGCTTCAAATTTAATTTCTTGGCTGATCTAATCCGGGGATTAGATTCACAATAAAAAATGCTTGATTTTGCACCAAAAATCACTCAAATTGGGTATGTGAGTCAAATTCTACAAATTTTTGAAATTTCTCAGTCAAAACCGGAGATGTACGGCCTCACACGTGTGAAAAGGGTTCCTACATCCCACAACAAGATCTGACCAAAAATTTTGAGGATAACTATCAAATTCAACTTGCTACACAAAACTTGACTAGTTTCCAAAAAACTACTAATTTTGGCTTTGATTTGGATTAACCCTATCAATTTCAACAAAACCTCTTGTACTAGGCTCTAATACCATGTGCAAAAAGTACAAAAAGGACCAAGAGTGGATCCTAATCTGATCCTCAAGAGGGATTGGTTGTCAGATTACTTGATCTATCAATCTACTTTAGATTAAGATCAATCTAGATCAATTCTAGACACAAAATCCTAACAAGAACAATCATTAATTGAAGGTAGGTGTACTTTCTTGTTTCACACGTGTGAAACATTGTTTGAGTACGGACTCCAACTTGAAAATCAAGAACACATTGATAGAACCTCAAAACAATCAAAACAAATGTAGACAAATGGAGAGAATCACTCAAAATTGTTTCCAAAACCAAGATTGGTGTCTCACCATGATTATGGCCAAATTTGGCTCTATATATACAATAAGTAGGCTGTGAATCATGGGTTCGCAGGCTACCTCTTGTATGCATAACCTTAGCGCCTCATTTCTTGCATTGTTGTAGGAATGTATTATATGTTTGTGTGATTGTGAAGACTCACAACAAAGAGTAACTTACACTAGGCCTCCAGTTTGAGTCTATTATCAAGTACTTGTGTTATGATGGAGTTCCCATTAACATATGAAGATTTTGGAGAGTTTGCGTATGTCAAGGCAACCCTAACCATAGTTAATAAGTGAGAGGGATTTGGCACCCTATGTGTGTAAGTCCAACTCGATGATCACATAGTTAATTAATTATTTAGAAATTAATAAAAGGACTTTAGGCCTTGCAGGACTTTTAATGTCGCAGGGCCTAGTAGTCAAGTTAGTGAATGAAAAGAGTTCCCACCAAAATTCAAATTGGTTCCCTCCAATTTTTGTATGGGTTCCCTGCACTTTTTGAGTTTCAAATACTTAGGGTAGAAATTGACCAAATTTGAGGCCAAAGCCCTAAAATCCACTATATATAGTGGTATTTTTGAATATTGTACACTTTTTCTTCATTTCAATACAAGCAGGTTGGCCCTCTTATGAAATGTCCTTGCTCTTCATCTTTCCTCCTCTATCTCTCATGTTTTTTTATATTTGCTAATTGTTGGATTTGATGCTTATTTTGATTGATCATTTTTATGCTTGTTGTGTGTGTGTGTGTGTGTGTGAGAGAGAGAGAGAGAGAGAGAGAGAGAGAGAGAGAGAGAGAGAGAGAGAGAGAGAGAGAGAGAGAGAGAGAGAGAGAGAGAGAGAGAGAGAGAGAATAATAAGTTTCTAACATTGTTGTGGATCTAGTATTAATGGGTTTAGTGTTAATGCTTAGTGTTAAGGGATCTTAGTGTTAGATATGAATCTTATGCATTTGTTGGATTATGAACTATGCTATCGCTCTCATGGGAACGAATCTCCGTGTGACAACTAGTTAATCCTCTTCATCTCCTTGATGCTTATGTTTTCCTTGTAAGCTTACATTAGTTATGAAGTCAAAAAAATGGAAATATCTTCATAATGTAGGATCTTTTGGTTTCAATAAGATCATGAATGATGTGTTCATTCATAAAGAAGAAAATTGTATGTTTTCAATCCTAAAGGCAAGTTGTAAACTTCTTATGAGAATAAGTGAGGCATCTAAAGTGGACACTTATATCCATAAGCAAGTAGTTAGCCTTATTGAGATGGAAATACCTTTTGATATCAATATTGGAAAAATCATACCAAGTTGTGGTGATTTTTGGACACATTATGTTTCTAGAATAAGTAATATTGATAATTATAGCAAGTGCATATTGAATAGTCATACTTGTTGTGATTATTATGAGACATGGAGGTCTCGGATTTCCATCAAAAAGGAGCACCATGAAGAGGATCTTAAGGAGTCATCTCAAGGTTCAAGTGTGCCAAAGATTGAGGAGGAGAGACCTTCTCAGATTGTGATTCCAAAAACAAAACTCAAGAAATATGGTTGAGTCCATGTGGCTCACATTTCAAGGGAAAGAGGAGCATATCTCATATGGTATACATCACATACTTACTTCTCTTATGTCATTTGATAAATCAATTTGCTTTAGTGAGATCATTGCATCTCAAAATTGGAGTAAAGCCATACTAGTTGAGTATGAAGTCTCTCTTGAAAACATAGATGATGTTCTTAAAAGGATGAAATTGATTTGAAATCAATTAGAAAGCAAATGGTTATTTCATCAAATGTATGCTCTTAAGTCATGTAAAAGTGACATAGTTTGAAAATTTGTATTGAGGCAAATTGTAAACTCTTTATGAGAGTAAGTGAATCATCTTCTAAAGACACTTATCTCCATAATGAAGTATTTAGCCTCATTGGATCTGAGATTAGCATGGTAAACAAGCATGAAGACATGATGCTAACACTTTGTTATTATAGCATGCATAGTCTTGCCAATTTGGATGAGTCTAATTCACTAGATTGTGGTAACATGATGGTAGATCTTTGTGATCCTTATAAAATAAGAAGAAATCTTTATTTTCTCATGAAGGAGCATGCACATGAAGAAGGAGCAAGCCTTAAGGTCAATCATGTACATAAAAATTGGAAGGAATCAATTTTGGAGGTGCTAGGATGGTGCAAAGCTCTCAAGCTCATCAAAGATGTCAACATCAAAGAAGTACTATCATGGATATGGTGATTTCAGATCAACATCAAGCTCATTGGCTGATCTTCACACCTTTTGAAATAGCAAAGACCAATTTAACCCATGGAGTCAAGTTCAAGATCATCATGTTTTCCATCAAGCTAGATCTACCAGGCTAGATTTTTGAGGAGTGTGAAAAATGCAAAAATAAGCTTGGTAGAGGCCAAAAATCTTGTATATAGATAAACACACATGTGTGGAGCCTATTCCCACGTGTGAAACTAGTGTATTTGTCATGTACCATAATCATATATGTTGTACATATGATTTAATTCAAGTTCTAGTGGCTAAAATGGCCAAAAACTAGTTTTCTAGACATATGTTCAAAATTGATAGGCGTAGTCATGCATTAGGATAGCAGGCTCATTCCGGCGCTCGGTAAATCGTTCACAAGCTTCGATTTGTCATTATTTCATTATCGCCTCTTTCTAACACTTATCTCACCTAGAATGCTTAGTGAAAATCACCAATGAGCCCTATTATCCAATCAACATTTCCTTGTTTTTTAGAGATGAGATTGGTGAACTGATTCTTTTATTTTATTTTTATCAACTCTAAGGTACAATACTTAGAGCTCGTATGTTGTTGATTATTTAGTGCTCTCATAAGCCTCAAGGCAATTTGTATTCTTATGTCAAGATTGAGAGTATGGCCAACTTTATCTGACTTGCCCATTATGAAAGATGGAGTCACCTCCACCACCATGGTAATGTCAAATAATCGTCGATATTGTGAGCACTACCATGGGTCAATAATTTTGGATTCTTGCATGCATTGCCATGGGTTGACAATTTTGGTTTATATTGCACCAATATAACATTGACATGTGGCACCCAAATGACCTATAACGTCATATCCTGTATAATGAGACTATCACCTCAAGTAGTCCAGTACGTGCCCTTACGAGTCATTCTCTCCCACTTTAAGAGCCTCCTCCTGTTCAGTCATGAGTAGTTTTCCCTCTCCCAAGTGTCCTCATTATCTAATTTTCCTTTCTAATGAACTAGAAAATAAAAAACCATCCAGTTTCTCAATTGGTGTCGACAAACGTTGACTGTCTTTCCTAGCACCACTAGTACAAAGGTAGTCAAATTCTCCAACGAAACTAGTTCACCTTCCAAAATCAAGGTATCTTTTCTACTAAATTGTCCGTTAAATGACTTATGTGGAATACATGATAAACTCCAATTCTTACTAGAAGATCTAGTTGGTAAGCAACCCAATTGATTTTCTTTACAATCTTGTAAGAATCGATGTATCAAGAATATAGCTCCTGCCATTTCCTAGTTTGAAGTACCTTAGAATATTTTTGGATTTTAAGATACCCCTAGATTTTGACCTCAAATTCTCTAGGTGAATGACCATCATTAGCATAAATCTCAGCTCTATCTTGAATGGTTTTTGTACTTTTTTTGGCCACCTACAACATTTCTTACATATCTTGCAAGAAATTAACTACAGCTCACACCAGAACACCTTTGAGTCAAACCAAAATTGGAGAACGTGGTTGAAAGCCATACATCAATATACAAGGATTGAATTTGGTGGCATAATGTTTCACACTATTGTGCATAAACTCAACCATTGGAAAATACTTTCTTCAATAAGATTGTCTATGAGATAAATTATATGCCCAAAGCATATCCTCCAAGGTTTGGTTGATGTGGTTGATCTGACCATCGGATTTTGGATGAAAATTAATTAAAATACTTTTCATTCTTGTTGGGTATATCCAAGGGATGTAAAAGACCTGAAATTTTGAGTCCTCCCACTTTATTGAACTGGCATTGTTTACAACCTTTAATGTATGCCTCAACATGACCTTTCATTTTTGGCCAATAAAAGATTTGTTTGACAAGGTCCAATGTCCTCTATATGCCAGGGTGAGGGTGACTAGCATAAGGGGTGTCATGACATTGCTACATGATTTGAGTCTAAGGTCTTTCCTATCCGACACACATACCTTTCTCTTCCAAAAAAGCAAGCCATTCTTTATGGAGTATTTTATCATTTCGAGAACTTTGAGATACTACATCCCAAGTTCTTCACTAGATCCAGAATTTCCTGCCATGACATGTACCCTTTCCAACCATGATTTGAGATTCGCCCCTGAAATGTAGGTGGTCTCATTATGCTACTTAGAATTTTTCTCTTGTTAAAAAATCCCTGTACTTACTATCATCTTTCAATTCAATGCCAATTCTCACTTTGAAATCAATTATGGACAACTCTTTCTCACCATTACATGGTCCATCCTATTTATATAAAGGCATTCCTTTTGGTGACTCTCCTTCTACTTCAATTGACTATATATTTGTGTTGGCATTTATGCACGCTCAAAATTTTTTTGGGCTATTTGAATAACATATAATATTTTAAGAGGTCGTCACATTTTATAGCCATGCTCTTATGATATTTTACATCGTTCAACCTAGTTCTATAATGCAAGGACCTCTTGATGGGGCATTAAATTGAACATATTTCTTTGGGCCTCTTTGATGTGCAATGTTAGTTTTTATTACAAAAGTTTTAGTATGTTTATTGAAGCCTTTCAATTTTTGAGTTTGCATTTTACACTTTTTTGCTTGTAGTTTGTAAATTTTTTAAAGTCTATTAGAAGTATTACTAGATGCAAAAGACATGGCAATTGAAAATGGTCCATACTTTTTAGAAAAATATCATTGGTTTTTCTAAGTTTAAAAAACTCGTACTCTTATTAAAAAGGACCTCCAAAAAAAGAAAATGTAACAATTCTAGGAGCTCAAACACTTGAACCCATCACTTATTGGTAGCATGTGTAAAAATCAGCTTACAAGCCTATCCTATTGGATTTGGAGATTGATAGTGGCTTTGGGTGTTTTCATCTACCCAATCATCTAATCTTCTAGTTTACTACGTACTACAAGTCACGAGTTTAGTAGCATCTCATAGTCTTGATGTGTTGGCTACTCCTAGTATGAGTTGTTTATTTCACATGAAGCATGACCAACACTCGAGTCCTTGTCACATGATACAGATTGGATATGTAGGGCCATGTAGAAATGCCAATGTATGAATCAACCAATTTCCAACACTGAGGTGTAATTCCTATATGTTTTAGCTCTTTAGATTAAAAACCATTTTTAAAAGTAATAACATTCTTTCATATCTTGAAGCTACTATTAAGCACTATTTGTATGATTTTGTGCTCTATATGTACATCTAGGAATATGTAGGACATCCATTTGATTATCTTTTCCACATGTCCTAAATTACACAAGGACTAGTTATAAACTACTTGACTCGATGTAATCTAGTGAAATTCTTAAAGCTTCAATTTGTGTCATGGGTTTCTCACAAAGCAAACATCCATCATTTAAAAGATTCCTTAGACACCCTTTTTTACAATAATTTGCCTATTTTATCTATGGTGGGAAGGATTGTTATGGGACCCATTTGAACAAGGAGGCACCAAAACGACATTCACAAAAGGCACTCCTAATAATTACTAGCATATATTTTTGCGTACTTTCTTAAATTCATGGTTAGTATGAACAATCTCACAAAAATGACATCACAAAACTCTTGAAGTGAAGTATACTGAAAATTTCATGGGGGTGTGAGTGTATTTAATAAACCATCTTTATTTTTTTAGTATTATTTATTACCATTAATGATCTTGAATCTATACTTGATTATAAAGAACATTGACAATTATGAATGCATAAGCAAAGCTCTTTTTTGGGGTTCAACATTTCATGCTAATGTTTCAAATTGGAGTCCTTTGAGCACACGTGTGCACGTTATCTTATCACCAAAGCATGATATTGATGTACTTCACATAATTATAAATAATCGTCCATTCAAAAAATAAAAATGAAATTTAGAATGTAGTGGGTCTTATTTTCCACTTTGAGAATGTATTATCATCATTATATGCGCATGCTCTACGCATAAGGTGGACAAACTTTTGAAATTTTCTTCTCTGAAGTAAATGAAAAATTAAACGTGAGTTCCTTTGTGTGCATTTAATAAAAACATATAGATAAATCAAACGGTCAAAGTAGCCTTTAATTCCAATTGTTATGTACTAGCTTGAATATACATGGTGATGTATTCTTTTGCAGCCTTTCATGAGTCTTAGATTCATTCAAAACTCTAATAAGTTGTTTATAAAAATATTCAAGGTTGTTTTGAAAATGGAATATAAATCGATGTTGTAATCATTTTTCACTTACTAATCAAACCAACAAAAGTAATATAGTTCATAAAGCTACTAGATATAAGTATCTTATATGCCAACTTAATGTAGCATGGGTCTACTTGAAGACACAATCAATGCATATCATGTAATTGTTTCTAATAAAGGACAAGTCCTAGCTTAAACTACATGAAAAGTTATCAATGTGACAGTTAAATATTCAGCACTTATGAACAAAAGAAGCTTAGCTGCATGAAAATTTAGAGTTATCTTTAATTGCATGCATGACTAGCCCCACATCTACACTTCACCCACTTGCACAATGACTTGGCCCACTTCCCCATCACACCTCACTCACTCCATGCCATCATCCAAGAGCCTCATCCTTCCCCATATAAAGAGGCAGCGCATATGTCCACAAGGCTGAGGTAGTGCACATGTCCACGAGGCTATTCTCTTATTTCCTCTTTGCTCTAGTTTCTTTGTAATTGTCTTGTTCAATACAAAGTTTGGGAGCTTGGATCTTCATGTTCTACGAGCTTGAAAATCACCATTGCAATTTTGTGGAGTTTGGGCTACCTCCTTTGACTTAGAGCCTCCACATCTTGAGATTGCATTTTTTCACATATGAAATAATAGTTCACTTCAATATGTTTTGTTCTACCATGAAAGACTAGATTTTTGGCTAGTTGTATGTCACTTTGAGTATTACTAAAAATAGTCATGTGGGTTGAGGAAGCCCAAACAATGAAGAATTGAATTATCAGACAAAAGCAATATGAGATCACAGAGATTCTGACATGATACCGAATGCAATAAATGATAGATTGATTCAACAAAATGATGAGCACAAGACAATTGTGGATAGAAATGGCGTATTCTAAGCTATCTCTGGAACTCTGTCTGATTTGCACTTTTGTTGATAAGCAGTAAGCGTTGAAAGCCCAACTCTAAAAGAACTCTAAAGAACTGAGCTAGAATGCTCAAGAGTGTTCAAGCTTGAAAGCTTGAGAGAGCTGCTAAATTCTACTTCAATGCATTACATGAATGAATGAAATAATAGTCATATGATCAGTTATTTATACCAAGCAAATGCGGCTAGTCCAGAAGGACAACTAATTAGGCTATAGATCATAATGGCCAGTTGGTCTTAGTGAGCTAGCATCCGTCCAGTTAGTTTGATTGTTTGGGGATACTAGTCCTTTGACATCTTGAGTCCTAGATCCATTAGTGAGAGAGCTATTTTGCAATTCATCATATTATATTTGATCAAGACATTGATCTATATTTGATGAGAAATATCGATCAACTTCTGTTTTCTGTCTCTTTGGATTTGAATACCTAGACAATAATGAGCTTCGCCCAGATCGGTCATGTCAAATTCGAAAGATAGCATTGTCCTAGCTTCCATTATCAGATCGATACTCTAGTTGAATAGCAATGTGTCGTCCACATACAAAGTGATCATGATAAAGAAATGTTGCACTAACTTGAAGTAGACATTCCAATATGAAGATCTTGGCGTGTAGCCGTGATCAATAAGGAAAGTATCGATCCTCTGAAACCATGCTCGAGCAGATTGCTTCAAGCCATAAAGTGCTTTATGGAGTTTACACATATGATTGTGTTTACCTTTGATATTGTAAGATTAAGGTTGCACCATGTAGATGTTCTCTTTGATAACTCCATTAAGATATGTTGTCTATACATCCATTTGATGTATTTGTAAATCTGCAGCAGTAGCAAATGACAATAGAAGTCTAACAGAAGAATGTTTAGCTACTAGATTGAAGGTCTCAGTGTAGTCGACATTCTGTACTTGAGAGAATCCTCTAGCTACAAGTCGAGCCTTTCTTCGATCAATACTTCCATCTGTCTTGTACTTGATTTTGAATAACCATTTGCAATCTTTCTGCTGGCAGGTAATTCAATGATTGTCAAAGTCTGGTTTTTGATAAGAGATGAGTACTCTTTATTTATAGCTTCTTTCTAGAGATCAAAATTGGGCTGACTGAGTGCCTCTTCGACAATCGTCGGCTCTTGAACGAGGTAAGTTGTAGACACGTCAATATACCTGTTAGGTGGTCTGTTGACTCTTGTTTATGGGTGATGATCAAAGTTGATCTTCATTATGCTATAGTTGCTAAATTGTAGCATCATCATCTTCAACTTCACCGTTGATAAGTTGTTCGTTGGAAGTAGACAAGATTGGACCTTCAATAGGAATAGTCGAATTTGGAACTTGAAAGATTGATGTTTTCTAAGAGTCCGGAAGTTTGACTATATGAGCTTTGCCTTTGCCTTTGAGGTCAATAAATTGATCTTTGATGAAGATGACAACCCGACTATATCTTTGACGCGACATGATCATACAACTTATAAGCTTTATTTGAAGTAGTATAGCTGATGAAAATAGACTTGATACTCTGGAAGTCGAGCTTCTTCCTGAAATTATGTGGAATTTGTGCATAAGCAATACATCCAAAAACTCATAAGTTTGATAAAGAAGGTTTGAAGTTTGTCCACACTTCGTATAGTGTTTTGTTTGAGAGACCTTTAGTAGAAAATTTGTTTTGAATATAAGCTACAGTTGAAACTGCTTCAGTCTAGAAGGACTTCATAAGTGTCTTATGTGATAACAAGCACTTGGCCGATTCGACTAAGGTTCTGTACTTTCTCTCAGCAAGACCATTCAACTGAGGCGAATAGGAGATAACTCCTTGAATTCAATAGATATATATATTCTCCCCCATTGTCATACCTCAGTGCTTTAATTCTTTACCAGTTTGATTTTCTGCATGCTCTTTGAATTGTCGAAACTTGTTGAAAGCCTCCAATTTCTGCTTAATGAAATAAACAACTGTTCTTCTTGAAAATTCATCAATAAAGGTAATAAAATACTTTGCATCTAGAAATGATGTAGTTTGCATTGGACCACATATAATCTGAATAAACAATGTCTAACAAATCTTTTGCTACATGCCTATGACTCGATTTAAAGGGGATTCTAGTCTGCTTTCCAAGTGTTTGAAATCAGAGCATGCACAAAAGCATTTACATACAACAAGAGGGGAGAGAGAACACCATTGTTCTATTACTTTAAGCTTGTAGACTACAATGAGAGCAAGTACATGAGAGGGAGAGGTTACACCCCTTCATAAAAGACCTCAGTCCCTTTCACATTGGGAGGGGCCCAAAATATATCATGAAGCAGAAAATAATTTAGGACTCTGATACTACTACTGATAGCAATCGAGCTTTGATACCACTGAAGTGAAAATATTAATCACGAATGAAATCAATTCGGATGAAGTTCGGATATGATTGTAAGTCACTGCCTGCTATATCATTCCTACAATCCTCCAGAAAGTAGACAGACACTGTTGACCTACGTTATAAATTAATTTAGCATTCAACAAGATTGAACCATTGTGCGGAATAGATAAAACAAGTGAATGAGATACACGAACAATAACAGATAGTAATTCCTTGGAGATCAGACAAGATTTAGAATGATATGTGCATAACAACTACATTATCTTCTATTGATCCTCTTTGTTTCAAGCACTGTGTGACAGACCCACACAGCGCACTGGAATGAGAGAAGCGATGTTCTCCCATGAACAGTGTCTCGCTTACTAGTGGACTTCTTGGATCTCTGTGGATCTTACTTACAAAATTGTCTCGCTCACAGGCGAACTTCTATTCTGTATGTTGTCTATATGTATCTGTGTGTATTTTATGCATCTAGCAATTGCATACATTCAGAGTAGCATTTTTGATTATATAGATTAAACAATCTATAACTAATCATGAATTACAAGAGTGGTGAGTTAGGCACGTCCTAACGCTCTTTTGCTGACGTCATCATATCAGATCAGAGATTTGTACTTCATGGTACTTGTTTGATCTTCCTGATCCTTTGGAGCAGGAAGGATTTTGTGTCACGAAGTTTTTCGTGTCGTTTCGAGTTGTTTGACCTTCTCATGTTGTGTCGCGAATATTTTTCTTTCGTATCTTTTTGTCAGATTGGGAGTTGAGAGCTACCAGAGCTTTGGTAATAGAAACATTTTGTTTCTTCAGCTCCCTCTCAAAGCGTGATAGCTTGATGACTCCAACACTGCTCCTCTGTTTCTCAAACAGACCTTTGTCTAAGGCCTTTGTGAAAATGTCAGCAACCATCTCCTTCGTTCCAATGAAAGTAATTATCAAGTGGTATTTGATTGCAATGTGTTTTGTCTTTGAGTGAAACACGGGATCCTTTGTCAGGTGTATTGCGGATGTATTATCCATCTGCAAAATCAGAGGTTCATTCCTTGTTTCGCCTAGTTCATCAAGGAACTGATTGAGCCAAGTGATTTCATTGGCCATCTTTGCTGCTGCTACGTATTCTGCTTCGCAGGATGATTGAGCCACGATGGTCTAACCCAGAGAATTGCTGCTCCTGATGAGATGGTACATCCTCTTGAGACACTTTTGCAGTCGTTTTTGAGAGATGCCCAGCTAGCATCACTGTAGGAGAGCATCTGGAACCCTGCATCACGAGAATAACACAATCCAAAATCCTTCGTTAATTGAAAGTAATAAAGATTCATTTCACGATCTTCCAATGAGTTGAACCTGGATTCGTACTGAATTGGCTCATCTTGAACATGGCATAAGCAATGTCAGGACGTGTGGTATGTACAAGATACATTAGTGATTCGATCAACTTCTTGTATGGTGTATGCTCCATCAATTCTCTTTCTTCTTCGGTCTTTGAATAATATTTATTCGTCAGGATTGTTCTTGCAAGCATTGGAGTATTTGCTCCTTTGCAATTCACCATCTCGAAATCTTCTAAGATTTTTTTGGTATATCTGAACTGATGAAGGTACAATTTCCCTTCCTAATAGTCTTTGTCACTTTGTGTTTTATTTTTTCTTTTATAAGTTAATAGCTATGTGCATTGCAATTATTAGTGTTATCATTTGTTAGAAATCAATGATAGACTTCATTGTTACACTTCTTAGTTACTGTTCACGATGTACTTTATTATTGACAGCTATTACCAACTGTAACTAGCCGTAGGCTAGTCTAGTAGTCTACTCCTAGGTTTTCTCTCTCTATCATGGTTCAGGGTTTATTTGTACATTTTACATTCAATATGCAATATAGTGAATAGTGTGAGAGAGTGCAATAGTGTTGTTGGTGCGTGTTCTTCTTCCGCCTTGTGGTGAATACTTGATGTTGCTTATATAATTATTGACATGGTATCAGAGCAGTGATAGTCCTGCGTGCCTAATCAGTGGATACAACTTGTCACAGGTTCGCAATGAAGTGAGAAAGTCCTTTACAAGAGGTGAAAGCTTGGAGAGACAAAAATGGCTTGAAGAAATTCTTCTTGGTGTATTTTGCAGGTTTTGGAGCTCAGAATCATTAGTGGGGAATGAAGACATAGTCAGCGAGATGATAAATTGAATAAGCAATGTGCAATATGTACTTGGCTTAGCTAACAATCTACTATTGCTTGGGACGATGGCCGATCAACAACTCAAGGTTGAGTTTGACAGTGACAAATGTCTTGTCAAAGACTTGTGTGGCAAGCCAACCAGGCTTTGCCATGTAGTTCCTTGTTTCGCCTAGTTCATCAAGGAACTGATTGAGCCAAGTGATTTCATTGGCCATCTTTGCTGCTGCTACGTATTCTGCTTCACAGGATGATTGAGCCACGATGGTCTAACCCAGAGAATTGCTGCTCCTGATGAGATGGTACATCCTCTTGAGACACTTTTGCAGTCGTTTTTGAGAGATGCCCAGCTAGCATCACTGTAGGAGAGCATCTGGAACCCTGCATCACGAGAATAACACAATCCAAAATCCTTCGTTAATTGAAAGTAATAAAGATTCATTTCACGATCTTCCAATGAGTTGAACCTGGATTCGTACTGAATTGGCTCATCTTGAACATGGCATAAGCAATGTCAGGACGTGTGGTATGTACAAGATACATTAGTGATTCGATCAACTTCTTGTATGGTGTATGCTCCATCAATTCTCTTTCTTCTTCAGTCTTTGAATAATATTTATTCGTCAGGATTGTTCTTGCAAGCATTGGAGTATTTGCTCCTTTGCAATTCACCATCTCGAAATCTTCTAAGATTTTTTTGGTATATCTGAACTGATGAAGGTACAATTTCCCTTCCTAATAGTCTTTGTCACTTTGTGTTTTATTTTTTCTTTTATAAGTTAATAGCTATGTGCATTGCAATTATTAGTGTTATCATTTGTTAGAAATCAATGATAGACTTCATTGTTACACTTCTTAGTTACTGTTCACGATGTACTTTATTATTGACAGCTATTACCAACTGTAACTAGCCGTAGGCTAGTCTAGTAGTCTACTCCTAGGTTTTCTCTCTCTATCATGGTTCAGGGTTTATTTGTACATTTTACATTCAATATGCAATATAGTGAATAGTGTGAGAGAGTGCAATAGTGTTGTTGGTGTGTGTTCTTCTTCCGCCTTGTGGTGAATACTTGATGTTGCTTATATAATTATTGACATGGTATCAGAGCAGTGATAGTCCTGCGTGCCTAATCAGTGGATACAACTTGTCACAGGTTCGCAATGAAGTGAGAAAGTCCTTTACAAGAGGTGAAAGCTTGGAGAGACAAAAATGGCTTGAAGAAATTCTTCTTGGTGTATTTTGCAGGTTTTGGAGCTCAGAATCATTAGTGGGGAATGAAGACATAGTCAGCGAGATGATAAATTGAATAAGCAATGTGCAATATGTACCTGGCTTAGCTAACAATCTACTATTGCTTGGGACGATGGCTGATCAACAACTCAAGGTTGAGTTTGACAGTGACAAATGTCTTGTCAAAGACTTGTGTGGCAAGCCAACCAGGCTTTGCCATGTAGGCCTGAGTGGACCTAGAGAGAGAAAGAGGTGGGGCTCAAAAGCTGCCATGTGGCAAGCCACGTAGGCCTACCATAGGCCTACATGTCATAAAAACAATATCTAAATCAATAACAAAAGTATCTAAATTAAGTGCACATATTTGTCTATAATTGTGTAACATCGAACTCTTACCATATAATGTGTTATATGATCTGCAACCCATGCACTTCGAACTGCATCCACAAATTCACTAGTTGTTTTCTGTGTCATTTGTACATCAGTATTTGAATATTTATCTTTTCTCAAGTATTCCACCATGTTGTCTAATTTTCTCCAAAGTTCTACGTTGTGTAGACGAGTATAACCTAGGTTTTCAAAATCTTGAGTTGTAGCTATTATTTCTTTCCAAACCGAATAATGAATTTTGGTTTCTTTGCCAGAATAATTTGATAAAATTCTATGAGCTTTGAATCCTCCAATGCTCAGTTTGCATGGAATATTTCTTGTTTCACTTGAAAGCTTGTTGTCTTTTTTTATTTTAACATGGCCTTTATGTAAGCCTGCTTTAGACAATACATCCTCTAATCTAGATATAGCTTCCTTCGAAGATGACTCCGACTCAAAGTTCCATGCAAATAAGATGTGAAGGTATAAGATTTTTTCTATTATATGCACCTCTGCATGCAATGTACAAATATGAACATTCTAAATAGGAATCGGTAGTACGGGTTTCCAATTAGGATCTTCTCGATCTCTTGATATTCTTGTACTCCTTGTCACGTCTTTTGTTGTCTTCATGTAGTACAAACAAGGGTTGTTTAGAGTTAGCACCATAAGATACATTGAACATACATTTTAATGTTTTTAGATCTCCTGCTGAATGCCATTATATGTTGCAAGTGCCAAATCCAAGAACATTGAGTGGAACTCCCTTCATGTGATTTTTGATGGTGGCAAGATATGACGTTCTATTAAATATCCATGAGAGAATGTCATGGTCTTCTTTCATCACCTATTAAGAGAAACAAAAAAATTGATTTAGCATAATATTAACATAGAGAAGATTATCCAAATAGAATCCATATAAGATTATCCTTATAAACAAACTCTC
Organism: Diphasiastrum complanatum; assembly: GCA_029204225.1. Classification (NCBI taxonomy): domain Eukaryota; kingdom Viridiplantae; phylum Streptophyta; class Lycopodiopsida; order Lycopodiales; family Lycopodiaceae; genus Diphasiastrum; species Diphasiastrum complanatum. Next base: position 8,765,241 of record CM055095.1, on the reverse strand, counting down.
TCTCTCTCTCTCTCTCTCTCTCTCTCTCTCTCTCTCTCTCTCTCTCTCTCTCTCTCTCTCTCTCTCTCTCTCTCTCTCTCTCTCTCTCTCTCCCCCTTTGTAGTTGCACCCAAGCCTGCATGGCAGACCTATGTGGTGCATAACTTAGTTGGCTTGCCACACAAGCCCATGTCAAGCCTATGTGCTAGACTGCAACATGCCTGCATGGCAGACATCAAGCCTATGTCATGCCTATATGACCTACCACACAAGCCTATGATAGGCCTATGTGGCTTGCCACATGGCAAGTCCCAAGTCTGCGTGGTTTGTCTCATGACATGCCTACGTTGCTTGCCACGTGGCAATGTGTGAGCCCTAGCTCTCTCTCTCTAGGTCCACTCAAGCCTTCATGGCAGAGCTTGGTTGGCTTGCCACAAAAGCCTATGGCAAGCCCATGTAGTAGCTTGCGACATGCTTGCGTGGCAGACATCAGACCTATGCCATGCCTATGTGGCCTGCCACACAAGCCTATGGTAGGCTTGTGTCGTAATTTTCGAGCCCACCTATATCTCTAACATGGTAAACCTCAAACCTCATGCAGGCTTGGGGTTAGCCATGTGGTAGACCTATGTGGCTGGCCACGTGGCAGTGTGCGACAGGCTTAGCAAATAGCAGACCACGTAGGCAGAGACTGGTTGGCTTGCCAGCCTATAATGGGCCTACGTGGCTTGCCACATGGCTAACCCCAAGCCTGCATGATTTGCCACATGCTAGCCATACGTGACTTGCCACGTGGCAGCCTATGACAAGCTTGGTAGATAGCAAGCCTATGTGGCCTATTACACAAGCCTATAGTAGGTCATGTGGCAAGCCACATCATAAAAGTACACAACATGGTGGGACTGGCACAAAGAACAATTATATATTGCAACTTTTCCAATGGTTTTACAGAAGAATCCAAATTTGTCATAATACAAAATCGACGGATTATAAAAATTTCAAAAAACGTGCAAATTTATACAAGCCAATAGGCAATAGACACACAAAAATTTTTTGTATATTAAATGAAAAATATTACAAAGTCTGGTTCTCCAATATGTACTCTACTTTCGACACTTTCTATAATGAAAGTTGCAATTTAGAATCATGCACTAGTTTCCTTCTTTTGAACGGATCCAAGAGCTCATAGTTTTCATGCTTACTTAGATCAATATATACAAAATGAGATGATCTGAACATGGAATTCATTGGTCCATATTCTAATATTTTAAGTGCAATAGTTTTGTTAACAAAAATTATTTCATGCACCTTATTAAAATCATGTCCTCCAAGAATAATGAGAAGTGTTGCATGATCTCTTGAAAATTCTCCAACAGAAGATCTCTGCCCTCTTCGACGAATTGCAAAATCATTAAGGTAAATTATTTCCTGAAAACAAAAAATAAAAAGTAAGCTCCAGCATAAAATCTGACATTACAGATCAACTAGTACAAGACAAGATACAAAACTTACGCATTCGGCTTTGTCTTCCTCGATTATTGTCACACCATTAATATTATGTCCACCTTTTGATGTCAATAAGATTGGTGAATAGATAGTTGGTTTTGGAAAACCAAGTTGATTTTGAAATATGAGAAACTCCTCTTCAGAAGGAGGATCATTTTTTTTAGTGCATTTTAACAACAACTTTTTTTAAGCAATCTTTCTCTGAATAAAACTCATTTTTATTTACATTGTCAACACCAAGGAGAAGATCATCAACATTATAATCAATTATATCAGAAAATTCTTGAAGCTCTTTGTTCAAAATGCAGAGTCTTGATCTTTGTAAAATAGAAAAGATCCAATATATCCGATAATGTCAAAAAAGAATTTTTATCTATGCTGTGAGTAGGCAAGGTGATTAGGGATTTATTAGAAGGAAAAAGGGTGGTGGTAGTTCTAGGGCCTATAAACGAAGCCCTATGTTGAGCAAAATCAAAATCTGTACAATCATCTAAACTAACGCTTGTATCAATAAAAAATCTATATCTACAGGCTTAGACTTGTCAAATTTTGTACATCTGAAAAAAGCAGCTTTCGAATAGTTAGAAATATTTAACAAAATAAAATAACATAAAGACTGACTGAAACTCTACAAATCTACACTTTTTATTGTGTATTTGACAATCATCTAAAAACTTGAAATTATCAAGCAACTTGGTGAACATTTTGTCAAGCTTAGCTTTATAACTATGCTTGTCGAGGTTCACCAAGTCTTGATAATGAATCATGTCTTTATTTTGAGATCTGAACAAGGGGGTACTGACCAACGACTTAAATCTAAGATAAATCTCAAAAACTGCTTCCACACCAGGATCCTCTATAATAGAAGGAAGAACAAAAAGAAAAAGAGAAAAAAGTGATTTAAAATACTCTACATTGTCACTAATATCAAATTGTAAAAAAAAAAAGATAGCAGACTAGAATCAAAATTAGACATTTCAAAAAAAAAAATTACAGAAAAAAAAATTCTGACAAACTTATAAATTCAAAAATTGGATATCGGTTTCAGAAACGAAATGGAAGGTTAAATCACTCTGAAAAGCACTTTGCACTCGGGATCGATATCAAGAAATCGAGTATTGATTTTGAGTGCGCATACAATGGTCAATGAAAATTTGAAAGAGAGCGCACGCTTGAAAGCCATATTCGAAATAGCAATGCAAAAATAATGTATTTATAAAAAAATTTTCACACGTGTGGAAATGAATCGAAAGGACACATGTCGTTGTTTGATTGGTTGAGAATATTCTTTGTGTAAATAATGATTGATGCGATAGTTGTCACATGCGAAATGACACGTGTCGTTGTCGGATTCGTCCACGTGTCTGCCCCCACGTGTCCCTCGTCAATAAGTCATAATTACCTATATGGATGGACACGTGGACCAATGAAATACTACTTTGTTTTTTGAGAACACAACCGTACATAGAGCCTTTATCACATAACGTCTAACGTTATTTCTTAAGAATCAAATTTTGCATAAGTATGTTTCTTTGCCAAAAAGTGTTTAAGCCAAGCCATTACAGCATGGTTTACCAAATGACATACATGTGTAGAGACTTAGCAGTGTATGGTTCAAATTCGAACCTAAACAAATGTAGTGGTAGGTTGTAGTAACAATTGATACTACATAATCACAAAACGTAGATGATCATTTACTGTCCAAATGGTACTAAATCATCACGAGATGTGCATAGTATTTGAAAAGACAAATTGGTTTAGTGGAAGAGAAACTATAAACTGTAATGTGAGTGGTAGGTCGTTGTCCACACAATAGTAAACCGATTTGCATTGTTCTAAACAAACTTGTTATGGAATTATAAAAAGGCTTGCAATATTCGTACAGTTCATCATTGGGGACAAGAAGTATATGAATTAACTTTTCTTCAATAAAAAAGATGTTTTTGAGCCAACTGTCCCCATCATTGGACATCGGCTGCCATTCAATAGTTCTAGCTCCATCGTTGTCTAGCATGCATACAAGCTAAAAACATGCGATGATATGTGGTTTGCATCGCTGCCTGGTAGGCAAAAAACATACTTTAAGTATCAACAAAGGTTTTTTTATAGTCCATCGCTGCCTATAAGGCATAGAGATCCATTTTATGAAATGAAAAAGATGAAAAGTGGTCCATCGCTATCTATAAGACATAGAGATCCATTTTATGAAATGAAAAAGATGAGAAGTGGTCCATCGCTGGTCAGTGAGCCACCATAAAGATGTTTCAACATACATTTACTCATTATAAGAAGTTATTACCCAACGGAGTTGGCTCAGCTAGTCAGCTTGGCATCCAAAGTTTCTTTGGTCCCAGGTTTGAGCCTCCCCTTGGAAACCAAGAAGCATTATAAAAAGTTATCAGCATACATATCACATATAGTTACAAAGAAGCATAAACCAAAGCACATAGAGCAAAATTAGATGATAGCATTGTCATGAAATGAGATAAACCTCTTACCATAAGATTGTATCTGAAGAGAGGAAGCTTGGTAAGGCGCAATCACAAGAGGAGAGAAATGATGAACTCCCTTCACAAAGTGTTGTGAAAAAAAGTAGTCGAAACTGCATGCTATATAATGCTGTGGGTGAGGCTTCATGGAAGGTGGCACATTGCCTTGAGAAAGAAGCAACACATCATGTCCATTCGTTATGGCTAAACTTAAGACCTTTGTAGAGCTTATGAGAAAAAAAAAAACAGGGGATTTTTTGAATTGATATGGTGCAAGTTAGGGGTGGTATTGGTGTAAGACCTTTAATTTGAAGTTTTGGTAGTTTGTCATTATCCAGACATAGTATAGCATAGAGAGCTGCCTTTAAGCAAAGAAGCATCCATGAGAGTGAGTGAGAGAGAGAACCCACCAACCGTCCTGCAGTTAATGAATTCATTAGGGGGTAGTTAGCTCCCCGTAAGAGATAGCTAACTGTCCACCGAAAGACCGTTAATATTGTGTGGTAAAAGACCTGAAAAGTAGTCAAAGAGAAGTAGTTTGTTGATGATAAGACAAAGTTTATCCCTCATACAACCATTTCTTTGAAAGGTATCCACTACCATCCCTACTTTTAAGAAGGCTTCATGTTTGTTACAACAGTACATTGCATTAATAACTTGGAGATAATTATCTTATATTAGTTGTAGATTGGTCTATTGAAGGCCAAGTGTATATACTGTAGAAAAGAAAAAGACAAATCTCTTCTTTTGTCAAATTTTGAGAGATGCATCAATCTTGTTACTGGATCAAAAGCAATAGAAATATTCAAAAAGCTAACAGTGTTAGCTTCTGAGGACTTTCTTTCTATTTCCATAAAGTCCAATGTATAAATCCAAAAAGGGTTTTCCGGTGTTCTTACCTGTGATCTATCCATAAAGAACTTAGTATTAGGGTTATTAATGACTCTAAATATCGTCAATGTACCTAAATGAATGTACAAAGTCATTCATAAATATACCAAGTCCTAGTCTAGCTAGTCCTCTAAATTGTGTCTCAAAGAAAGAAAAAGTAGTCGAAACTTTATGATATGTAGTGGTGTGTGGTGAGCTTCATAGAAGATGGCATATTGCCTTGAGAGAAAAGCAACACATCATGTCCATTCGTTATGGCTAAGCTTAAGACCTTTGTAGAGCTTGTTAGAAAAAAAAAAAAAGAGATTTTTTTGAATTGATATGGTATAGGTTAGGGGTGCTATTGGTGTAGGATCTTTAATTTGAAATTTTGGCAATTTGTCGTTATCCAGACGTAGTATAGCATAGAGAGGTGTCTTTAAGCGAAGAAGCATCCATGAGAGAGAGAGAGAGAGAGAGAGAGAGAGAGAGAGAGAGAGATTTGTATATGCTAAATCATGATTAATTTTTAACTTGTAGCTCAACTGGATTGACATGAAGTATCAGATACATACCCTTGCCTAACACTTCCTTTTATGTTAATAAGTGCAAAATACCAACACTAGTTTACATCTAAAATTATGTCTTATCTACAAGAAAATTGTGTAGCAAGAAAAATTTGTTTGATACAATAGAAAACAAAGCTACTTTGCACATGATTAAACTAGACTACGAGCTTACTAAGGCTAAACAAGAGCAATTTGCCCTTTCTTCAATATCCTACTATGAAAAATAGTAAGTTGTTGCAAAAATGTAGATATAGTATAATATGCATGTGAAAAACATAGTCACGACTGATGAGGCTAAAGCATCGATTATTAATGCAAGTAATATGTTTCCAAAACTTACATACACGAGCTAACTTGGTCATTAATCTACTATATAAATTCTTAGACCAAGTGGAAAAATATCTTTAAAGAATGTCATGGAACCATGGACATTTGATTATAGATTTACACAAAGTAAGGATAGTTTATTTGTATTGTTACATGTCCTTGCACTCCATGTTGACAATCTTGCAATTATGCTCCTTGTTTTATCACTTCAAAGTTGTAGTTTGTGTGAAGTAGACTTTAGAACATTAGCTAGCTAAAAACATCTTCGTACAACATGTATAATCGATCACATTAAGGCTCGTGTTTGAACATTAGTTTTGATAAAATGGAGAACCAATTGTTGTAGCTCCTTTTGATGGAAACGAAAAGTGTGATCACCTCCCTGTACAATCCTCAATGTGTGGGAAGATATAAGTTTGTCAAAGTCATATGCATCCTCCACAGTTACAATCTCATCTTTTGAACCATGCACTGTCAACACCCTACATGTTAACACATTACATTATCCATCCATATGTAACCATAGAATTATGGAGCATATTACATGTTCACACATTACACTATCCATCCTTAAAGAAAATAGAACTTTGGAGCATATTAGAAAGAAATAGGATTGAGTTGAGCATAAATTAAGTATTTAACATATCATAGATATCGGTGCCAAAATTTGTAGCGGGTGTATTTCCTATCCACCTTCAACCCTAAATCCAAATCCTAAATCCAAGCACACAAGCATCAAGGAGATGAAGAGGATTAACTAGTTGTCATGCGAAGATTCGCTCCCATGAGAGCGATAGCCTGGTTCATAATCTAGCAAATGCATATGGTTCATGTCTAACACTAAACATTAACACTAAGATCCATTAACACTAGCAATTAACACTACATCCATGAAGACTACACAACAATGATAGAGCTTACTCTTCTCTCTCTCTCTCTCTCTCTCTCTCTCTCTCTCGCACACACACACACACACACACACACACACAAAAGTATAACAATGACAAACTCCAACAAGCATCAAATCCAACAATTAGCAATTCCAAAGAAAACATGAGAGTTAGAGGAGGAAAGATGAAGAGCAAAGACATTTCATATCCATCCATAAGAGGGCCAATGTGCTTGTATTGAAATGAAGAGAGAAAGTTTCTACAATATCGTGAAAATTTGATCTCAATACATCAGGTTGTCTTGTGAAGTTCACAAATGCTACATGTGTGCATTTTGGTACCTGAAAGCCAAGCATCATAAATAAAATCTACTCATCACCTTTACTGAGATAATTGATATAAGGTCCGCTTTTCACCTCGTCAATAGACTAAATGTTCTACCTTGAATGTAACCATGTGGGTAAATAGGAACGTACAATGTGTATTTGAACATGACGTTACACTCCAAGCATAAGAGGTAAATGGTGAAAGACTCATAAAGTCTCCCTAGACTCTAGCTACACAAATCAGTTGAAGTATATAAAACGCTCCTCAATTTCTACATTATAAAGTACCCTAGAAGCCAAGAAGGTGAAGTAGGTCGCGCCTCACTTCGCACACCCAATCAAGATGATCCGTTAGCATAAAAGAGTATCTAGCTGCTCGAGGCAAGCAATTCAAGCATTATGAACCGTCAATCCAAACTTCAATTGAAGAGCCTCGAAGTTCCAAGGGCACTTTAGTTTCATCAAAAAATCTATGTCGAAAAAGAACCCAACAAGTGAAAGTGGGGCCATTCAAAAGCTATTTTCCTCCATATTAAGGGCAGAAAGGATTGTACCATGCGAGTACAATTTCTTTCAAACAGTGAGTGTCGGATCGTGGAGAGAGAGAGGATTGGAGGTCTAACTGGACCAAGGGCAAGGTAGTTAATGATGTTGTATTGTAGTGTTTTAGCAATTTGGAGCTGTTTTTTGGCATGCTAGGGAAAAATTTGTCAGACTTTAAAATTGACTTACGAAGCTTAAAATTACTCTCAAAATTTATTAAGCCATTAGAAGACGTATTAAGGGCTATTTTTGGCAAAATGGCAGGATTGGACGAATCCATGCTTGGTGAAGCTAGCAAATTGGACGAGGTATCCAATTATAGCATTTGGAAATTCAAGATGAAGAGCATTTAAAAAAAAAGGAGCTTTGAGACATCGTGACAAAAGTGGACCAAGGCCAACGACAATTACTAAGAACTTTTGATAAGAGGGCACAAAAGGCCCTATCTTTAATAAACTTGCCAATGAAGGATCGTGTAATTGCCCATAATATTGATGTTGTAACAGTGAGGTGTGCATGGGATGCACTTAGAACACAATATCAAAAGGCAAATCCATCTCGCATGATGTTTTTGAAGACCAATTTGAACACCATTTGAATGGAAGAAAATGAGAATGCGAGATCTTTTATCGCACAAATCAAGGAGCTAAGAGATCAACTTATGGCATTTGGAGAGCCGATAAGGGACGTGGAATTTGTCCATAAGGTCATGAGTGGCGTATCCGAAAGTTTGCAAATGTTTGGAAGAGAGATTGCCGACCTTTGAGAGTCCACACCACATTTTGCTACAGAAGGAACAAAGACGGGGGGTGGTAAAATCCCGACAAACCACACTTTAGAATCAGGCATTGCTAGCCAAAGGCAAACAAAAAAACCTCAAGAAGATACCAAGGACAATAATGACGAATATTAGAGTGTCTTCCATGAAGCGGAAAAAGAATAAAGGCACAAGTGAAGCAACAAGGAAAATTTGCCAAAGATGAAGTAGAAGACAATAAAAACGATTTGTTTTTCATTGGCATTGGCTTCTCAGATTGATGGTGTCACGAAGTGGTTCATTGATTCAGGTGCTACTAGACACATGACTGTAAATAGGAATTGGTTCAAAAGCTTTTCGTCAATTAATGATCATGAGAAAGTCACTCATGTGAGTGGACATGAATGCCAGATTCAAAGAGTAGCCAACATTCTAGTTCAATTTTTGAATGGAAAGGTAAAGAACATCACTAATGTGTTTTATGTGCCCAGGCTAAAGAAGAGCTTGCTTTCTGTTGGAGTCTTGGCAGATCGGCGCTTAAAGGTTGAATTTGTCAAGGATGCTTGCTTGTTGAAGGACATGGATAGCTTGCCCTTGATGAACAAGTTGAAAATTCTGAGTGGATTACCAAGTTTGCAAGAGGAAAACCACTCAATTTGCGAGGATTGCGTGATGGGCAAGCACCATAGGGAGAATTTCAAGAAGGGTGGACGGTCCATGAAGGTGCTTTGAGCTCATCCATACTGACCTACCCAATGAAAACCATGTCATTCAATGGAGATTATAATTTCATGAAATTCATAGATAATTGCTCCAAAATGATGTGGATCTACTTCTTGAACAACAAATCTTTGTGGTGGAGAACCAAATGGATGCACACATCAAAGAGCTAAGGTCAAATAGAGGGGGTGAATATAAATCAAGAGAATTTGAACACTTTTGCAACAAGAATGGAATCAAGAGACAATTTACTCAAGCACACACCACATAGCAATGGAGTAGTGAAAAGGAAAAATTGCACCATTGTAGAAAGTGCTCGATCAATGATGAAGCAAATGAATTTGGCCAAATTTTATTGGTCAACGGCTTGCAACATTGCTACACTCTTACAAAACAGGAGCTCCATTATCATAGTTCCCAATTTGACTCACGAAGAGGCTTTCACGAGTATCAAGCCCATGGTAGAGAAATTCTGCATTGTAGAAAGCTTCCTGCAATCTTGGAAGAGGATGAGGATATTGTATCTCATTAAATTGAGTAACATGATCATGATGGAATTGAGGATCATGTTCGAACCCCACTTATTGAAGAGACAAAGGGGAGACACCTGCCGATAGAAGCCAAGAAGATCAAATCTATTGGTGACAAGAGAAAGAAGAAAGACACTCTCTGGGACACTTACTTGCCAGTAAGTGTTTCACCAATGCAAAAGGTACAAAAGTGGTACAAAACCATCATGAAAGATGCTAAGATGAATCAACCAAAATCTCGCAAACAAGGAAGGCAAGGAGACGAATGAGAGAGAAGAAAGTTCATGAACGTTTCCATGTGAATTACGTCCTAATGAGCAACCTTTTGAAGTGTCAAAAGCCATCATCCTTCGAGGAGGCAAAACATTCGAAGATTTGGCAAGCGACGATGAAAGAGCAACTAAATTCCATTGAGAGACATGGTATGTGGGAACTTGTTGATCTCCCTCCAAGCAGGAAATCCATTGATAACAAGTGGGTATACAAGACAAAATTTCTTGCAAACGACTCTATCACAACACACGAAGCACACTTGGTTGTCAAAAGCTATAAGCAAAGAAAGAAAATTGACCATGAGGAAACATTTATTTCCGTTGCATTGGCATCCTACTTTGAATGGAAAGTCTATCAAATGGGATGTCAACTGTGCTTTCTTGAATGAAAACCTATAAGAGGAAGTGTATATGCTCCAACCATAAGGCTTTGTTATTGAAGGGCAAGAGGACAAAGTGCTATATGTCCTCAAACAGACACCACAAGCATAGTATGAAGGCATTGATGGTTAATTTCTTTTCAATAATCTTGTGAGAACTACTTCAGATCCCAATCTATAACTAGGCAAGGGACATCAATTTTCGAATCCTTTGGTGCCATCCAAAATCAGAATCTCAAATCTGATTTTTATGCAACCACTTTTCAACAAGTTTTGTTTGGAGGAGGGCATCCAAAAATCTGCTACTGATTTTTTGTTGTGGTGTCTCCTTATTTGCTGTTTTTGCTTTTAGGTTTGCATTTGTGTAGGAGGGCGCCCAAAATTCAGTAAACCCTATTTAGGGTTAGGTCAAAGTTGTAGCTGGAAATTTGCAGATTCTCAACAAGCAGTAGGGCGCTTTCAATAGCCCTATTGGAGTGTGTGTTGATCACACTATTTGGCTTCCTAATTAAATTTTGGTGTAGGTTTCAATCAAAGCTAACCTAATTTTCAAGAAGCTAGTTTTTTTGTGCAGAAAGACAGCCATTTTCCATTTCTTTTGGACACTTTGGCTGCAGATTGAAAGACATCTTGTGCTCCTACTTTCAGCTCTTTGTTTGTTGCAAATTTTTTGAGTAGATTTGGTTGTGGAAAGACTCTCTTTCCTATCTAAAACAAGCTGAAATTTTGTTGAAAGTAATGGCTAAAGAATCGGAAGCTATCGGTTCTTTGTTTAGTGAAGATCGGTTGGATGGCACAAACTACTCCTTGTGGAGTTACATGATGAAGAATCTTCTCATAGCGAAAGGGCTGTGGCACTTGGTCAATGGTGATGAGGAAAGGCCTCCGTCTTTGGCACCTCCTACACCTCGTGGGTCATCATCTTCTCCATCTTCGGAAGAACAAAAGAAGTGGGATAGAAGGGATGCACAAGCACATTCTATGGTTGCTCTTGTTGTGAAAAGATCTATCTTTCCTCATATTAGGTCTTGTAAGACATCTAAAAGTGCGTGGGATACACTTTATACTATGTATAGAGTCAAAAATCCAGCAAGAGTGGTGTATCTTAGAAATCAACTTTTTTTGTTGAAGATGCAAGAAGGGGATCAAGTGACCAATCACTTGACGAAGATCAAGGATCTTCGTGACGTAAAAAATTGGCCATAGCTGGTCATCATGGAAAATGGATCATGTCAGTTAATTCTGCCGACCACCTCCACTGGAATTGTGTGTGATTATATTACATGTATATACCTTAGTCCCAAACTGACCCCTCAATACCAGTAAATCCCCGCAGATGAATAATAAATGAGACTCTCTGTTTTGTGTATGTCCTAGTAGTACCATAGTTTCTAGGAATGGAACAGTTCCATATCATCCCTAGGGCACCTAAAGAATGGTTCTCTAACTGTTCCTTAGGGTTCTTAGCTTTGAATTACTGCACGGTGTGCACACAGGAACCAAGCCAAGGTTGCTTCCCTGTTGCTCAATGCCATAAAGCTGTCAACAGATGAGTGAAACTTTGTCTCAGATACAGAACTCGTGAGATCGATCCATCTTCAGATCAGGAAAAAGATGAAAAAAAGATCAGGAAAAACATGAAAACGCATACATCAGTTTCCAGCAATAATTTGTTGGGGTGCTTCCAGTGAAAATGGTTAGGAACGATCATCAAACACACTAGGAACGATTTTGAAAACCCGTTCCAAACTCGTTCCTCAGGAACAAAACTCCCATTCTGAAGGAACGGAATGGGCTTCTGGGTGTCCTACATTGTCCACTCGAATTCCCACAATTTAACTATATTTGAAAGTTTACATATGCATTTAAATTCAGGAAAAGAGACTGAACTACAATAACTAGGACAAAATCAGAAATATATGAAAACAAATGATAATGATCTAGAAGTGTTTATTACTTTGTTTCCTTGATATTAATAACATCCTTGACATCTTTTATATCTACACAAAAAAGAAACTCAGACTGTCTTCTGACAGACAAGAAACAAGTGGCATATGGAGAATCAAGCTGCAAACCTGCAGGTCTCAGGAATTTGAAGAGCTGCAGATTTCATGTCTGTATTTAGCCGATCTTGCCAGCTCTCTCTTGTTACTTGGTATTCCACATTACCTGATTTTCAAAATATCCATAAAACTAAGTCAATAACCTTCCAAAATGGTTAGAGCTATGATGCTAGCGTCTGGCACACAGTAATCTCATCTATAAGCACATAAGGGTTTTCTGTAATACCCTGATGCTACTTTTTCATTGTTGTTAACATGCGACAGTCTTTTGTACATTATCAACCACATGAAGGCTAATCAGGATGATTGACTTTTGCTGAACTAATAAAGAAGAGGCGTATAATGAGGCTTGTGTTGCCAATGGTGCAAAACACCACAAGGCAATTGCTGCCCTCTTTCTGAATGCTATTTAAAACAGATAATCGCAACTGTTAGTTTTGACAAACTTTTCAGTCCGTTTTCTCCTCACCCAGATAAAAACAGGGCATAATTATAAGTAGTACAGCATTCCGTTACATTGGCTCTTAAAGAGTTATATTATTCCAATGCACTTATGGGTGAATGCAATCAGATCTAAAATGCTCTTTAACACTTTCTACAGCAAGCAAAGAAATCATTCTCCAATAAACTCAGCCAAACCTGATTCATCTTTAACAAAGACAACGCCTTTTTCTTCAATTTCCTGCACAAAATTCTTCCCGAGTCGCTTTGCCATTCCCCGTTCAAGAGCTAAACGACCACTAATGTTGACTACATTGGGCACATCTCCATATTTGGATGCATAAAGTAGCACCGCATTACCTCCTGAATCCAGGCAATAGTTTGTAAATTATGAGTAAAGTAAAAAGTACACTGAATAAGACAAGTAGCACGCTCACGATAAAGTCATTAATGCTCTTTTATGTGAGAAAGACATAAAAATAAAAACCATACTATGTTATGATGCCAAAAATAGCGTTTAAGACAAACAGAGGGAATCATGTAACAAAAAAGAAGGAACAAAGTGGCATCACCTAAAAGACAACATTAGAGCATCTAACAAGACATCAATCTAAATGTAAAGAATCAAGCCTTTTAGATGTAAATAACCAGAAAAAACCTGATGAGGATATCAAAAAGCAGAATCAAATGTGTACATGTAACGTAAGTATAGATACAAAAGATACAAGACTCTGTAGTATAATTGATCACGAAGTGTCAATATATTGTCTGTTGCAATGCATTATCAGTGCAACACTCCGTGCACCACTACCTCAAAGTATGGGTTCTCTGCTTGGTTGAAGGTCACATCAATGTTGTTCTTTGGTGTGCAGTATAGTAGGAGACCTATAATCTTTGAGGGGGTGTTCATGCCTCGCTGTTGGTATATCTTTGGTGTCAATCCTTAGAGAAGGTCCACAAGGTTTCACGAGACCATGTGTTTTGTGATAAAACTATTGGTTTGTCTTTAACACATACTAGTCGGCATCATTTACTTTTTGGTATTGATTCCCAGGGTGACTATCAGTTGGTTACCGAGAAGCAGTTTATGCATAGCCTGCCAAAGGCTCAAGGTGCAGCTCTTCTTGTCATTCAGAGCACATCAGTTGCTGCTCCTCCTGCTCCATCCATGGGTCCTCTTCCTCAGGTGATTTCTGATTTATTGCATCGGTATTCTGTTGTCTTTCTAGAACCTACGTCTCTGCCACCATTACGAGATGTCACCCACCATACTGATCTTATTCCTGGTGCTACATCACCCTCTCGTGCTCCATATCGTATGTCTAAAGTTGAACGTGATGAGGATCAGCTCCAAATTGCTTCCCATTTACGTCAGGGCCTCATTGTTCCTAGCCATAGTCCCTTTGGTGCTCCTGTCCTCCTTGTTGCCAAAAAAGATGGAACCAAACGGCTTTGTATTGACTATCGTGCCTTAAACAAGCTGACTATTCGTAATCAGTATCCTATACCTCACATGGATGACCTTTTTGATCGGCTTGGCACTTCTTCCATCTTTTCCAAAATTGACCTACGTTCTGGATGCTACCAAATTAGAATGCGTCCTTCTGATGAGCATAAGACTGCATTTCGTACTCATTTAGGTTTGTACGAGTTTCGTGTTCTTCCATTTGGTGTTCAGAATGGTCCACCCACATTTCAGAATGCTATGAATAATATTTTACGTCCTCTTCTAGGTGTTTGTGTATCAGTTTAATTTGATGACATTCTTGTTTTTAGTACTTCTTTGTCTGATCATGTGAAACATCTATCATCTGTGTTTGAGTTACTTGTTAAGCATCAAATGTTCGCCAAATTGTCCAAATGTTCTTTTGTCATGGCTGAAATCAAATTTTTAGGTTTTCTTATTTGTGGTGGACGTATTCGTCTTGATCCTCAGAAAGTTCAGGCTATTGAGAATTGGCCTATCCCAGCCGATGTTCATTCTGTTCGAATGTTTTTAGGTATGGCTACCCATCTGCGTCGTCCTTTTAAGTATTTTGCCACTGTGGCTGCACCGCTTCATTCGTTACTGAAGAAGTCTCATACCTTTGTTTGGACTTCTGAGTGTCAAACTGCTTTTGATGCTTTACGTCATGCCATTGTTTCTGCTGTTGTTATGTGTCTCCCCCAGTTTGATCAACGTTTTATTGTTGAGACTGATGCTAGTGTTGTTGGTTTAGGCGCTCTTCTTCATCAGTCTGAGTGTGTTATTGCTTATGAGTCTCGTCGTTTGCGCTCTTATGAGCAATGTTACTCTGTACATGAAAAGAGCTACTTGTTGTTATCCATGCTCTTAAGAAGCGGCGCCTTATTTGTATCGTGTTCCCTTTGATATTATTACTGATCATCAGTCTCTCCATTATCTTTTGTCTCAGCGTGATCTTAGTGATCGTCAGTATAATTGGTTACAATTTTTACAGTCTTTTCATTTTAATATTTTGTATCGCCCAGGCAAGGCAAACACGGCAGCTGATGCTTTATCTCGTCTTCCTGCATTGTTACATAGTATTGTTGCTTCCGTTCCTTCTTGGTTTGATGATTTACCGGCCGCATATTTGTCTTGTTTTGACTTTTCTGATGTTTATCGTTCCCATCCCCTTTCGTCCTCTCGGAAGTTCCAGGTTTATACTGTTGTTGATGATCGTTTATACCACTATGGATGCTTTATGTATTCCCAGTTCTCTTTCCATTCGTCCTCAGTTGTTGTCCGATGCTCATGCTTCCCCTATTGGTGGCCATTTTGGTTTTCAGAAGTCTTATGCACGTCCTTAAGACAATTTCTATTGGCCATCCATGAAGTCTGAGCTAGCCCATCTTATTCGTGATTGTCCTTTTTGTGCCCGTAATAAATATTCCTGTGCTAAGTCTGCTGGTTTGTTCCAGAGTTGGCCCCCCTCTACTTCATGATTCGGCTAGCTATGGCTATTCTTTTTTTGTTTTGTTGTAGTATTTACTTAGTACTTGCTTTACACGATTATGATACTTTTGGGGTATCTGTTGTGACGACCTATGTCCTCTCCATCAGTATTTCCATTAGTTTGTGATTTTTCAGTATTTAGCATGCTTACATTATTGTTTTAGATAGTCATTATGCTTGCTAGCCGGTGGAGGGCTTTGTTTTTCTGTAGGGGAGAGTTATGGACTTGGCTCATTACATTCACTGCATCCATTCTTTTATTCGTTATTATGCATAAGCAAGCCTAAGGGCCCTTTTTTATAGGATGATACGGGGTAAGCCGTCTGTCCCACATTAGATTATCCTAACAGAGTTCACAGTTCTACCCCTATAGCTAGCTGCAATCATTCAGCTTATCCTATATATTCAGCGTATCATGATGCTACCCACGGATGAGCAAAGATACATACAGACGGCACTTACCTCATCATGACACCTTTATGACCACTAACCAGGGGCATCGACTATCATAGTTTTCGCAGGCCTCCCAGCTATTGGATACACTTGGCATCTCTATACCTCCCATCGGGCACCCCATGAGTATATCAAACGTTGTGGGATTCCCAGTTTTGCCACATTATCTTACCTCAAGAATATCTCATGGGCTTCGATTTCTGCTGGGCCAGTTCCGCGTTTCTTCACATCAGTTGGCGATTGAGACCGGACGCTCCAGGGTACCCGGCGAGAGGAGCGGTTTTGCCAATTGTGTTGTTTATCTATGGTCGAGTTCGAGGAGCATTTCCTATTCATATGTCCAGCTTACTATGAGATCAAAGGGAGATATCACTGCCTCTTTCTTCAGTCACCAGTTACACTACGGTCCCTTATCTCATACGAGGGCCCCCGATGCGTGGCACTGATGACCTGTGAGATGTCCCTCCTGCAACAGGACCTCATGTCAGACAGTTCAGCATACTTATTCAGCCACACAGTCTCAGATTACATCCTTCTTCTCTCGAAGAAGATCACGTTCTGATGCAGACATGACTGACAACGATTGCGACAACATTCCCAGACCTAGGCCACAAAGACGACGCACCACCCAGCCTCAGGCGACCACGAGAGCTACACGTCCCATATGCAAGGCCCTACTTCTCGACATCGACACCAAAGACATCATTCAACCATCCACACAGTAGCTATGCCTATCACATCCCTTTTCATGATCTGCATTTGACCTGGGTCTTTCAGATCTTGTTACATTCACATTGCGACTATAGTACTCATGTTAGTCATTTACATTCAGAGCACATTAGTACTTTTTATTTGTATTACTTGGAGTCGTTACACACACTCCCTCTGTTACCACACTTGAAATGTATCTTTTAGTCTTATATGCCTTTTGGCATGGAAAAGACATTAATAAAGCTTGCAGTTCCACCTATACAGATCGAGGCAGTTCTTCAACTTATCACCTATATACAGAGGATACAGGCGCTACCAGAGATAGACAGGTGATACATACAGGTTGCACTATCCTCCTCACAGCGTCTTCATGATCAGGGCTACAGGCTATCATGGTTCTCTCAGGCCTCTCACCTCCTACTTGTATCATTTGGCATCTCCATCACAGAGCTCCCCTCCGGCACACATCAGTATATCAGACGCTTCCTTTATCGCACATATCTAGAACGGACTTGGCGTAACCAGTTAGGGGTTAAGCCAGCTTTCTATCGAACTCATTTCTTGGATCTAGATGCATCAGGGACCCCGGTCATGCCATGCTACTTGGACTCGGGATTGTCACATTGCCTCAGATTCACATTGGGGCAGCTCAGGGTGTCCTCTCATCAGCTAGCTATTGAGACTGGGAGGTTCCACGGTATTCCCAGAGAGGAGCGGATTTGCCAGTTTTGCTCCCTAGGTGAGGTGGAGTCTGAGGAGCACTTTATATTTCGGTGCCCTATATATTATGAGATTAGAGGACGATATCACTGCCTGTTCCGAGGGATGCCTACCACTCTACGATCTCTCATAGCTTATGAGGACCCACGGTGTGTCGCTCTCATGGTACACGAGATGTCCAGACTACAGAGAGATCTATACGAGACACCCCAGCATTTTACCTCACAGCCATTGATTACTTCGTTCTTTACTAGACGAAGATTGCATGATTTAGTACCTGAGGATGAGGATTATGATGAGGATGACGACGAGGCTGTTGGCCGCTCTCATGCTCATAGAGATCAGAGACAGTGTACCTCTCACCATCAGGATACCACCAGGATTACTAGACATTCTACGCAGGGGCGTACTACTACTACTATCACACATACACGTGCTCATACTCACAGACGCCGCCGGCAGACTCCAGTGCTTTCCCATACTGTGGCTCGCATTACATCTTTTTACAACAGCAGCACAGCAGATGCAGCACAACCTTGACATCTTACCCGAGACACATATGATTATTATTATGCACATTCTCGCATACGTGTCTATTTTAGGTTGCACTAGTTTTCTTTCTTTATTACAGTTTGGAGACGTTTTTTATACGCTCCCATGGTTACCACATACATGACATGTACTTCATTAGTCTCTCTCTCTCTCTCTCTCTCTCTCTCTCTCTCTCTCTCTCTCTCTCTCTCTCTCTCTCTCTCTCTCTCTCCACGATGGCAGCTCCTCCTCCTCGTGCCCCTGCTTGTAGATCAGCACGATCCCCAGCCACCTCCTCACTCACCTCCCTCGCTCACCACTCACCTCCCCTCGCTGCCCCTTCCCCTAGCCCCCTCGCTGCTCCTTCTCCTTCCCTCGCTGCTCCTTCTCCTTCTCCTTCCCTCGCTGCCCCTTCCTGTAGCTCTCGCTGCTCCTTCTTCCCCCCTCGCTGCCCCTTCCCTCGCTGCTGCTCCTTACCTCGCTGCTCCTTCCCCCCTCACCGCCCCTTCCCTCGCTGCTGCTCCTTCCCTCGCTGCCCCTTCCCTCGATGCTCCTTCTTGCCCCCTCGCTGCTCCTTCCCTCGCTGCTCCCTCCCCTAACCCCCTCGCTGTTCCTTCCCCTTCCCCCCTCGCTGCTCCATCCCCCCCCCCTCGTTGACCTCCCTGATCTCCTAGCTGCCACCCCCTCACCCATCCTCCTCGCTGACCCCTCCTTGTCACCCCCCTCACCTCACCCCCTCGCTGATCTCTCACCTCACCCCATTGTCATTCCAGCCCCCCCCCTCACAACCACTTCACCTCACCCCCTTGATGACCCATCTCCCTCTCCTACTACAACTCTCACCCCCCTCTCTGATGGCTGCTCCCCTGATTCAGCTCCTCTTCTGTCTTCTGACCCTATTCTTCCCACACCTATCATTGCTCACTCTTCCTCCTTCACGGCACCACAGTCTACAGCCAATATTCCGTATACGCCTTCTAAATCGATTGAACTTTTTTCATCTTGGCAGATTGATCAATTCAAGGCAGATTTCCAATTTTTGCGGTATGAAATTTCACAGCTGAAAGGAACGGTTACTTCTTTGGTCAACAAGAAGAAGCTATTGCAGTCCAAGGTTGCCTCATTCGAACAATCCATCGGAATCAAACAGGCCGCAGCTTCGGAATCCACCACCAACATGCTACGGGAGCTAGAAACCAAGATTGAGAAGCAACACGAAGAGGCCCTTTCCTGGGCATCAGTTTTGAAAAAGGGCACCAAACCCAGCGCTCCCATCTCCTCAGTTATCTCAGCCACCATCTCGGAAGAGAAATCTCGAGACCAAAAATCCCACAATATTAAAGTTTGTGGAGTTCTAGATACACAGGATGCATTGGCTGAAGCTAAACGCTTTCTCGACATCACTCTCGGGCACAGGACAGAGGGGTTAGACACCGCATGGAGGACCACTAGAGATGCAGCCACACTCATTCTTCGTTTCACCTCCCTCGAGAGCCGTCGAGATGCTTTGCGGTGCAGAGCTAAGCTACGTGGTACCACTATCTACATGGACGACGACCTCACATATCCAGGTAGAGGACAGGCGTAAGGCCTTTCAGGCAGCCCATGAGTCTGGCAGACGAGTCATTTACCGAGATGGACGAGTGCGTTTTCTTGACAGCGCACCTAGCAACTCCCAGTGCTAGGGATTTGGGGTCCCCGGGTTTGGGAGTGCCCCAGGGCCCCACCCACACCATCTCCGGATTGGAGTATGGAACTGTGATGGTTTACACTCATCCTCCATTGCTGGCGACTTGATCGATTTCATCACTGACAGAGATTTGCTGCTCTTTATGGAGACTCATGAGAGTCAGGAGAGAGGATTACCTATTTTTCCAGGATACAGATGGGATTCCGTGTACAGACTTGAGACTAGATCAGCTAGCGGTCGTGGATCCGAAGGTGTTGCATGTTTATACAGAGAATCTCTTCATCTGAGCATTGAGTTCATCAGACACGACGAGCATGCACGGTATATATGGATTCATATTACTGGACAGGATATTGGGTTGGACAGGGACCTCTTTGTGGCAGCCTGTTATTTTCCTCCAGAGTCTTGGTCCTTTGCTGAGGGCACAGGTTCACCCTACCTTGATTTATCGCCTGATATCATCAGATTCGCAGAGCGGGGGCATATTCTCCTCACTGGAGATTTTAATGCCCGAACCTCTTCACGACAGTCAGAGTTCTATGACATCACCGACTAGCTCCGCGTTCATGCCCTTGACAGCGATGATATGGGAGTTACCAGGATTTCAGAGGACAGCTTGGGACCTACTACCCCTTACGGTGAACATTTATTGCAGTTTGGAGAGGCCCATGAGTTAGACATTTACAATGGCCTAACTTGTTGGCCAAAATCTGGCAGTTATACTTGTCACCCTCACAGTGGTGGACACAGTGTTGTGGATTATCTCATGGGATCACCATCTTCCATACCTCTCATATCTGATTTTCATGTATCTCCCACCACTCTCTCTGATCATTCCTTTCTCTCCTTCGCTATCGGCCGCCTCCCACCTCCCCAACCATCCTCACACCCCCTGCTTACACGGGCACCCAAGTATACATTCAGTTCTCTCTTTACACCAGTTTACCAGGAGTTCCTAACCTCATTGCTCCATTCCTTCCCTCGCGATAGTACAGTCGAGACTCAACCTGCCTTTCTTAGCACTTCTCTTCATACCGCTGCTTCCCTTGCTTTTCCATCTAAACCCCATAGAAGCAGAGGCACCCGCTCCTCATCGATACGACCCCCACACCCCCCGTGGTATGATGTTGAATGTCGCTCTCTTCGTCAGCTTGTCACCCATGCCCGCACTCACGATCCTCATCTCCTCCACTCCGCCAAGCGCTCTTACCGTCGCACACTCCGCCGAAAAAAGCGTATATATGATGACTCCGAAGGAACGCGTCTTGTTGATCTTCTCTTCAGTTCCTCTTCAGGCGCCTTTTGGCGTGAGTTTATCCCTCGTGCTCCACCACCCCTCCTGGATGACCTTCGCATATGGACCAAATACGCTACCAAGCTATATACCATACCCACTGACGCACCCATCTCTATCTCCCCACGCCCCTCTGAGTTCACCTTCTTCACATCTGACATGGTACTTACGGCCATCAAGAGAATGAAGTCCCATAAAGCAAGAGATATCGAAGACCTTGAATCTGAACTCCTAACCCATGCTTCCGACCTCCTTGCTCCCACACTAGCCACTCTCCTCAATTCCGCCGTTGTCTCTGGTTTCCCCTCATCCTGGTGCACCAACATCATCCACCCTATTCATAAAAATGGTGATCCCATGATCCCTGGTAATTACCGCACCATCATGATCGGACATGTTCTCACGAAGCTCTATGGTACCATACTCCAGTCTGCAGTGAGTTCAGAGGCGGAAGCTCGGAGATTACATGCACTGGGGCAGGCAGGTTTCCGATCTCATTATTCTACCACTGACCATATTTTTACACTTCGAGCCTTGATCGAGGAAGCTAAGTACAGGAAAGAGAGGGTTTACTGCTGTTTTGTAGA
Source organism: Diphasiastrum complanatum (assembly GCA_029204225.1). Lineage (NCBI taxonomy): Eukaryota > Viridiplantae > Streptophyta > Lycopodiopsida > Lycopodiales > Lycopodiaceae > Diphasiastrum > Diphasiastrum complanatum. The sequence goes on along the minus strand of CM055095.1, from coordinate 8,743,637 downwards.
TTTCAGGAAGGCCTTCGATTCTGTACCACGCTCCCTGCTCATTCAGAGACTTCGTGACCTTGGTTTCTCCACAGATATTGTTTTAGCAGTGATGGCTCTTTATGAGAAGGTCTTGGGATGTTTCCGACATAGCAGTGGCTTATCTGATCACATTTGGAGCACCATTGGGGTGAAATAGGGGTGCTCTCTTTCACCGGTTCTCTTTGGATTGTATATTGATGAGTTAGAGCGAGTCATCTCACAGTGTGGCGGGGGTGGCTGTAGACTTGGCACCATTCTGATTGCTATTCTCCTTTATGCGGATGATGTAGTACTAGTATCCCCGACCAGAGAGGGTTTGCAGAGGCAGCTGGATTGTTTACAGGGATTTTGTACCAGATGGGGGTTGGGGGTGAACACTGCGAAGACCAAGGTTATGGTCTTCAACACTTCTCGAGCCTTCATGCAGCACCAGGAGCTCATCCTAGATGGACAGGCCTTAGAGGTAGTTTCCTCTTATACCTATTTGGGGATACTCTTCTCTGGTCCTACCTTCAGCATGCGGCAAGCTGCCACCACCCGACTTGGGAAGGGGCATTCCTCTCTTGTTCAGCTTGAGCGGTTCTGTTTCAGGAAGCTCATCCGAGATGTTCGCAGTAAGTGTAGACTCTTTGATACTATTGTCACCCCCACAGCCTTATATGCAGCAGAGACATGGTGCACCAGCCTCCCTTCATCACATTGGGCCAGCATTTCATGATTGCAGACCACCATGTTAGCCCGTATGATTCGGGCGAAGCCCTCGGTTCCACATGAGATCCTTCTTGCAGAGTTTGCCGTTCCACCCATTCAGATATATGCCGCGTTCCAGCTTATCACATACATTCAGAGAATCCAGGCTCTGCCCGATGAGAATATGAGATATACACAAACAGCACTGGTCTCCTCACACTTTCTTCATGACCAGGGCTATCGACTATCGTGGTTCTCTCAGGCATCCCATTTCCTCCTTGAGTCATTTGGTATCTCCATTACAGAGCTCCCCTCAGGTACTCATCAGTATATCAGGCGCATCTTATATCGGGCATATCTCGACCGTACTTGGGGGCGACAGCTTGGGGTGAAACCCGGCTACTACTGGACTCATTTTATTGAGCTTGACATAGCAGGGGTCCCGGTCTTACCGCATTACTTGGACTCGAGACTATCACATTGCCTCAGATTTACATTGGGACAGCTCCGTGTATCATCACATCAGTTGGCTATTGAGACTGGTAGATTCCAGGGTACCCCAAGAGAGGAGCGGATTTGCCAGTTATGCTCTTTAGAGGAGGTGGAGTCAGAGGAGCACTTTATCTTTAGGTGCCCGGTATATTACGAGATCAGAGGGAGATACCACTGTTTGTTCCGAGACACACCTGTCACCTTACGATCGCTCATAGCTTATGAGGATTCCCGATGCGCGGCACTCATGATACGAGAGATGTTTATACTACGACAGGATTTGTATCAGACCGCCCAGCCGAATCATGTTTCTCAGCCTCAGATCACTTCTTTCTTCTCCAGGAGGAGAGGACGTTTTGATGACGGTGACGGTGATGATGATGACCTACTTGCCCACAGAGACCAGAGACAGCGTCCCACACATACCCATGTTGCAGCACGAGCTACTCGACCTATCACGAGGAGACCTCTTCATCCTCTCAGACGACGTCAGAGACCACCAGTGGCCCTTCATGCCACAGGCCGTATTACATCCTTCTATATCATCAGCACCAGCAGGACAGGACTAGATGATAGCGTCATATCTCACTCATGACTGTTAGCAGTATACATGCTCCCACATGTTTCTAATAGCATGACATCTATTTCAGTTTATAGCTTTAGCTCTAGATTGCTACTTTGTTACTGTTTTGGAGACGTTTCATACCCTCCTATGGTTACCACATACTTGACATGTACATTTACTAGTCTTATATGCCTTTTGGCATGGAAAAGACATTAATAAAGCTTTCTTTCTTTCTTTCTTCTCTCTCTCTCTCTCTCAACAGTTGATTGGACTAGCAGAAGCTCATTCTTTAGCCATTCTGAATGGCCTATATCGTTGGCCATCATCATCAGGTTTTACTTGCCATCCACACGGAGGTGGACACAGCGTTGTTGACTACTTCATTGGTTCACCGGCCTTGATTCCATTTCTTCATACCTTTCATATCATGCACCCTACCATCTCTGATCACTCTTTATTGCTCTTGTCCCTTGGCCATGTTACTCCTGGTTCTGTTACGACATCTCCCACCCGCCGCCACCATCCTTTCTCTCCTCTTGGTGTTCCTTCATACACTTCCTCTTTAACCACACTGCTCCAGGACTTCCCCTTCTCATCCTCAGTAGACCAACAAGCAGCCTTCTTATCTCAGTCACTTCTTTACTTAGCCAATACTGCTTATCCACCAAAAACTTTCTCATCTCATAAACGCACTTATAATAGATGGTATGATGATGAGTGCCTCTCCCTACACAAGCAAGTTGTTCACGCTCAATACCATTCTCCCGACACCTTAGCACTTAAACAAAAGGAATATCATAGAATGACTTTGCGAAAAAAGACCACTTTCAGTCAGTCTCTAGCACAGAAACTCATAGATTCCTTGGACGACTGCTCTTCCACCTTCTGGAAGATGTTTTCTAGAAACTCATGTAAGCCAGCTCCTATTGCGATCAAATCCTGGATTAACTATGTTGCAAAACTCTATACAATTGACTCTCCTCCCATCTCTCTCTCGCCACGACCATCAGAATTCGCCCTTTTCACTCCTCCCATGATTGAAAACGCCATAAAAAAATAGTCAAACCCATAAAGCCATTGATGTGGACTCCCTAAATATGGATTTCTTAAAACCTATCAACTCTTGCCGTCCAAACCCACTTGACATACAAGCAACCAACTCGCCAACAACGATCAGACTTAACCAACTTGAAGTTCGGAAACCAACATTGAGATCCAACCTGGCGCCATGCCAGATCAGGGGTCCCGATGTGGGTGACTTCCCTCCAAGCAAGCCACCCGACATACATCAAACTTAACTAACTCGAAGCTTCGTCACAAACGAGTAACATCCATTCCAAGCAAGTCGTCTGACTCACATCAGACTTTATCAACTCAAAGCTTCATCACGAGCGCTGGAAGCCAACCTAGCGCAATGCCAGACTGGTCAACCATAAACAGGTAACTTCCACCCAAGCAAGCCATCCAACTCAGCCGACAGGTTAGAGCCCGTTCCCCAAGAGCTTAACCCATTCACGTTCATGCAAGGAACACTCAAAACCACAAGCCGCGACAGAGAAGACAACTAGTTCCTAGACCGAATGGTCCCAACATCATACCGTTGGCGTCCCAGGATACGACTCTCAGCTATGTGCCAGATCAAAAAGTTTGAAGCGGCCTTACAACTGGCACTTTTACCGAACACTAAAACCTAGAAGGTAATCAAAGTCAATTTAAGGAAAATCCCACTTTATTAATAAATTTAAGAAGGTTACATTTCAAGTGTGTGACCGACCCTAGTCTTCGGGGCGCTAGCATGCCAAGGCGGGTGCCAAGACAACATTCCAGCAAGGGGAGCTGAGACTTGGTTGGAGCTCGCCTTGAGTCCCCTCATACCAAGTGCTCTGCCCAAGCTGGTAAAGCACGTTTTCTCTCTAAAAAGTCATTTTCTCTCTCTAGAATTTATTGATCCCTAGGCTTCCTTTAACCATGCCTAGATCGTGTGAGGTGATTGCACATCAATCCGAGCTCTCTGGACTTCGAAGTTTTTCAGCCATAGGAACTTGCCGCCGACTGGATTCTGGTCACAATGGCGCCAGGAGCAGCAGTGGCCCTGCTGGCGCCGGGGACAATGCTGGCACCAGTGGCGCCGGAATAAAGCTTGTAAAGGTAGCTTTACAACATCCACCCCACCTTTATAAATCTAATGTCCTCATCAGATGTCAGATTAAAGTAAAGGTGTCTCCCAATTAAAATTAACTATACATTTAAGCTACTTGGCACAGTACTCAATTTACTGGCCACCTTTTATTAGCATTGTAGCTGGCACACCACAAGTTGGAGGGCTCGGCTCTTTTATATTGAGAAATTACATAACTTGAAAATATCACTTTGTCTTGGGAAAAGCGTAGATTTTATATCGCTTACGTAAAACCCGAGAACCTTATTTGACTTGGTGACAGAGGCTTGCTGAAGTATTCACCCCTTGCCACTTCTGCCCTTGACTTTGAACTCCTTTGAGCTCCGGATTTATCCGTTCTGCACTTTGTATATAGCTCCCTAAGTTCCAGATTTGATCATTTCCGCACAGGTATCAAGGCTCCTTGAGCCAAAAGATTTATCATCGATCGTCCACTTTATGGTCCACTCTATGCCTTCATGCTTTTACACCTTGATTTTACTCCTTGTCCCAGCCTGATTTTGATCCTTTTCCTTTTGGCTCTTTGAAGTAGGCAAAGATTGAGTACTCCGCAATGCACCTCTCACCTAGCTTGAAGTAACTATCTTTGAATCAACCCAAATGTAACCATTGACCTTGTGGAGAGCCAAGGGGTCGCACCAGTTTGATCCGCATATAAACTATCTCTTCGCGTTTTGTTTGAAGCACCATGTCCATCTCGCAAAACTTGACTTTCACAATTCTATCACTGGTCAGTTGCCTCATAGTCAAAACAAGAAGTGTACATCTAGCTTGGCTTCAAGTAGCTCTCTTTGAATCAAACACATGCACCCAAAGTTTGCACTAGTCCAGATTTCAATACGAACTATCCCTTAGCGTCCGTTCGAAGTACCAAGTCTCTCGTGCAAGACTCAACTTTCACAGTTCCTTCGTTGATCAGTTTGCTTTACATGTAACACAAGTCAGCGTACTCATTATGTCTCCTCATCATTACTGGTCCAGAGAAAAGCCTATAACAAGCTTTCCTTTTTCACAGCAATAACTTGTCAACTTATTAGGTCCAAAGTTCGCTAGTCTCCTCGTGGTGAGTATGGCTAGGTCCACCTTAAATTTGCCCCCATTTTGATCAACTTTCATTCAAAATTTGCACCAAGAGAGAGGTGTATGTGATAGTTCCCCTCCACTTATAAAATCAGCTAACCGGACTTAGAGTAAACTTCTCAGACAAAAGCCTTTCCAACACTTTGCTTTCCATCTGCTAGGATTATGGCTTGATCCAACTTGTTGCCAATCTCTGAAGTCTTTCCCCTTTGAGGAAAAACTCAATTGACACTGGATATCACCCATGCTCAGTGAGTTTCAGTTTCCGAAGGTAGCCATCCCAAATGAAGACCAACTATTCCATAGAAGATCTCCCCTAAAATTGCCCTTTCCAACTTTTGCCTTCCTGCTTGCGACTGGTGGGCGTTGTCACAAATGAAGCTAACCCAAGTAACAGTTAGGCCTATATCCTTTGCAAACATCGAGTCATTTCGATATCGTTCACGAGTGTGAGTACTTGAACTACGAATCCATGCTCAGTGAGTTTTAGTTCCGAAGGTAGCCATCTCAAATGAAGACCAACTGTTCCATAGAAGATCTCCCCTGAAATTGCCCTTTTCAACTTTTGACTTCATGCTTGCGTCTGGCAGGCGTTGTCACAAATGAAACTAACTCAAGAAACAGGCTAGCCATCCACCCTTTGCAAACATCGAGTCGTTTCGTTGTCGTTCACAGTGCAAGTACTTGAACTGCGAATCCACCCCACAGATTTCGGTAAGTCCTCTTGTTTGATGGTATTAGCCTTCAAAAAAAAGGTTCCTTCTCGAGCCATCAGCTCCTCGTATAACAAGCAATCATGCAAACCAGCCGGCGCCCATACAAATCGATCACAGATTAGCCCACAGAGAACACGGGTCCAACTATCCGTGTTTTCACCATTAAGCAGCACATTGCCTCAGTCACGCCCCACCAAACTCTGGTCGATAGCCCTTATAGCTAAACGATCAGCAGCTATCCCGCACCGGCAACTAACCACCCGTGCTTTACACCCGAATTCAAGCAGCATCTTTGTATCAATGGTTAACCTGTACAGTTCGAATATGTCACCTCGAACCCCACAAGGCACAAATCGTGCTTTCACCTACCTAGGCAACACTTTGCCTCATCTGTCATATGTGTAGACAGCGCCAGGCCCGAACCGCGGAAACTGACCGTGCTTACACCTCAAGGGCAACACCTTGACTCATCAAGTCCCCCGTTCTGCTGACCACCCGACTGTGGACGCACCCGTGCTAACACTGTGGGCAGCACCTTGCACAACAGTTGTCTTGATGAACCCCAAACAATGGCCATTTCTGTGAGATCCGCATAGCTGACCGGCCAGTCGGCTCTGATACCACATGTTGCATAGGCATCCCAAAGGGAGCCGGGATCCACAACTTAGCTTCCAGCTTTCAACTCTTGCCGTCCAAACCCACTTGACATACAAGCAGCCAACTCGCCAACAACGATCAGACTTAACCAACTTGAAGTCCGGAAACCAACATTGAGATCCAACTTGGCGCCATGCCAGATCGGGGGTCCCGATGTGGTGACTTCCCTCCAAGAAAGTCGCCCGACATACTTAACTAACTCGAAGCTTCGTCACAAACGAGTAACATCCATTCCAAGCAAGTCGTCTGACTCACTCAGACTTAACCAGCTCAAAGCTTCGTCACGAGCATTGGAAGCCACCCTAGCGCAACGCCAGACTGGACAACCATAAACAGGTAACTTCCACCCAAGCAAGCCATCCAACTCAGCCGACAGGTTAGAGCTCGTTCCCCAAGAGCTTACCCATTCACGTTCATGCAAGGAACACTCAGAACCACAAGCCGCGACAAATATGAAGACAACCAGTTTTGGACCGAATGGTCCCAACATCATACGCTGGCGTCCCGGGATACGACTCTCAGCTATGTGCCAGATCAAAAAGTTTGAAGCGGCCTTACAACTGGTGCTTTTACAG
>CM055095.1:8624122-8726662 GCA_029204225.1 Diphasiastrum complanatum | reverse complement strand
TTAGCCAACTGAAACTGATCAGATCTTGTCAAATCTAGGTTGCAGTCACATTATCCATCAAGATCCAACATCCCTGGACTGAATCAAGTGAATGACCCTCAGATCAAGTCGATCAATTTTCTCCACATCAACCATTATCCATCCATCATTCTTCTGTCCCATCTCTATTCCATCTTCTATCTCCATCTCTGCTACATAAATCCATTTCTGTCTCTTCTCATCCATACTGATCCACCGTTTACCGATTCTCTTCTCTCTTTTTTTTCTTTTCCATCTCCCACAAAAAAAAAAAAAGAGGTTGGAACACCAGAGTCATTGAGCAAACCTTGAAGCAATTCACCAATCAGCTACTTTGCGACATTCTAGTGCTGAACTATGGAGACCCGCCGTTGTAGGATGATCGATATAAAAAAAGCTCCCTACTGAAACAATCCAAGACTACACCTATCGGATCTATCATCTAGTGAAGGATTGTGGTCCCCGATTCCCCAATAGATTATCATGGGCAAAATACTATGCCGGACTGCCCAAAAGGATCAGATCTGGTGTGGAAGAGTTAGCATCCTATGCGTCGCTTGCACAACTTTGTAAGGATGCTGCCTTGATGGAAATATTATTCGGGAAGAAGGATTTTCCCTATCCAGATGGGTAATCAGAGCCACAAAGGTCAACAACGAGCGATGATCCAACAAGAATGTAAGCCCATGCAAGGCAAAAAAGTGCAGCAAGGTCAAGCAGATCAAGTGCAGCAAAAGACCAAGAACCTTGCACTTCAAGCTATCAGCAAGCTTATGCTCACTTTATTAAGTTTCTTGAAAATGATGAATGTACCTTTTGCTTTGGAGGTCATCCAAGTACCAGGTGTCCAATCAAGAATCTGCGCTTGTTAAACGGACAAAATACAGAACAACAGGCTTGTCGACAACAAGATCCAGTGGTTCAACGGTCAGAAGCAGAATCAAGCCAACAAGGAACTCACCAGAAGGATGGATGTCAGATTGATCCATCTAAATCACGAGTTCCTTCAACAAACATTGGCAAGGTAGAAGTTTGGTTATATCCTCTTGCATGTCACTGCATTCAATGGAGGACCATAACAGCCTACCAGTCTATTTTGTGAAAGATCCTAAGGGGAATCTGTTACCGGTGTATGCCTATCAACTTAGAGGTGATGGCATACTGCACTCAGTTAGGTGCTATGGATGCGGAGGAAAACACCGCCGGGCTGAATGTCCACACCGAGGGGATCCGTCAAGATTGGATCTCTCGTGTTCACAATGCGGAGTTAATCATCCATGCCGAGATTGCCCGATGAGAAATTCACAAATAGCCAGGAGGCATTTGGCCTATGTAGACCTACATGCACCTGTGGTGACCCTTCCACCTCGAACGCACTATAAAAGAAAAATCTTAGTGCCACCAGGCTATGAAGTGAGTGATGAAGAAGACAATCTGGCAAAAGTCCCAAAGTACGCAAAGATACCCTCGGGCAAACAAGTAAAACCATCACAGAAGACAGAGATGGTAGAATCCATCACGCCAATGGTAATTGAGGAAGTCAAGAAATTGGCATCCGATGAAGTCCAACGGATTTTACCAAGTCTCTTGGCGCAATCACTGCAAAGAATTCTTAGTGATGAAGTACAAAGGGGACTAGCGTCAACAGGGCAACTTGAAAGAAAAGTGCCATCACTCAGCCTTCAACGGGGAAGTGCAATGACCAAGGGAAGACTAAAGTTGATGATTGTCCCTCAATGAGCAAGATTCAACCAGAGTCTCATCGTTCCATAATGCAGCAGCCCAAACCAACGCCAAATCCGGGTATATCCATTTTTCAAAGGCCAAACCAGGGAATCCAAGCCCAAATAGGCCTCCAGTACAGCAAGCACTAGCACCTACAATGACAAAGCCTTGTCCTAAATCTTTGATATTGATTGTTGAGGAAAGTCTTCATGGACAGACAAGAGAGTCAAGCAAGCATGTCATATCCACATTATGATTTGGGGGAGTCCATGATGTTGGGACCAGTTGCGCCAATCTATGAGGATCCAGTTTTATCTTGGGATACTCTGATGGAATGCCTCAACTACCCAATTGTTGATGAACAAGGTTATCCGTAATGGCCACCAGACCCTTATGGGTATTATTGAAAATCTGGCAAGTCCCAGTTCTTGCTGATCATCCACTAATAAAGCCTCAAGTTTTTCGTAAGCGAATTCTATCCACGCTTTTCCTGAAGTAGCCATGTCCCAGTAATAAAAGAACTGACAATAGCGCCCCTTCACGACAGTTCCAGCCTAGTATCGAGGGACCGACACTACTTTGGGCCGTGGACCCTGTTGTGGGTATTTCCTGCACAGTAATAAACAAGTGGGTCCCACCACTTAAAATACTGTTGGCCAGCCTTATCTAGTGGGCCCCGCCACAGTACATTGTAAGTAGGGTTATAAGTGCGAGGGCACTGACATCCTGCGCGTGTAAGCCCAACCCAGCGCACGTAGCAAGTTGTAATTCCTAGGAATAAGAGACTGGGGCCTTAAAACTCTAAAATGACATGAGAAGTTGCCAATAAAAAAGCTAAAAGGGTCCAACTTAAAACTCACATGAATCATGTGAGTGCCCTTGTGCTTTCTTAGCACCAATAGATTTAAGCTGTGTTTATTTTAAAGGCTTGGATTAGAATCCTTGTCCCAATGAAGTGGCCAATGAGAGTGAAGGAGACTCACCTCTAAAATCTATAAGAGGGAGCCATTTCCTTTGTATTATATCATCTTCCATTCTCATTATAATAAAACTCTCTTGGTTTCTCCATCTCTCTCTCTCTCTCTCTCTCTCTCTCTCTCTCTCTCTCTCTCTCTCTCTCTCTCTCTCTCTCTCTCTCTCTCTCTCTCTCTCTCTCTCTCTCTCTCTCTCTCTCTCTCTCCACTCTTTTTCTCCACTCTCTTTCTCCTCTCTCTCCTCTCCCTCTCTCTTCTTGCTATGCAGGTGAAGGCGAGGTTTCCACTCCCAGCGACGGACCCCTATGCTACACCGACGACACAACAGTGGCGCCGTTGTCGGGGAAGACCAAGAACCTTGCACTTCAAGCTGTCAACAAGCTTATGCTTGCTCTATTAAGTTTTTTGAAAAGGATGAATGTACATGCTATTTTGGAAATTATCCGAGTGCAAGATGTCCAATCAAGAATCCTCGACATGATGGACCAAAGGTGGAGCAGAAGGTCCGATAGCCAGATCTAGCGGTTCAACGGTCAGAAGCAGAATCAAGCCAACAAGGAGCTCATCTGAAGGATGGATGTCAGATTGATCCATCTAAACCACGAGTTTCTTCAACAAACAGTGGCAAGGTAGAAGTTTTGGTTATATCCTCTTGCATGTCACCAAACTCAATGGAGGACCATAATAGCCTACCGGTCTATTTTGTGGAAGATCCAAAGGGAACCTGTTACCGGTGTATGCCTATCAACTTAGAGACGATGACATACTGCACTCAATTTTGTGCTATGGATGCAGAGGGAAACACCACCATGTTGAATGTCCACACCGAGGGGATCCGTCAACATTTGATCCCTCGTGTTCACAATGCGGAGTTAATCATCCATGCCAAGATTGCCCGATGAGAAATTCACAAATAGCCAAGAGGCATTTGGCCTATGTAGACCTACATGCACCTGTGGTGACCCTTCCACCTCGAACGCACTATAAAAGAAAAATCTTAGTGCCACCGGGCTATGAAGCGAGTGATTAAGAAGACAATGTGGCAAAAGTCCCAAAGTACGCAAAGATACCCTCAGGCAAACAAGTAAAACCATCACAGAAGATAGAGATGGTAGAATCCATCACGCCAATGGTAATTGAGGAAGTCAAGAAATTGGCATTCGATGAAGTCCAATGGATTTTACCAAGTCTCTTGGCACAATCACTGCAAAGAATTCTTAGTAATGAAGTACAAAGGGGACTAGCGTCAACAGGGCAACTTGAAGGCAATTCAGCACAAGATCCAAGGAAAAGTGTCATCACGCAGCCTTCAACAGGGAAGTGCAATGACCAAGGGAAGACTAAAGTTGATGATTGTCCCTCAATGAGCAAGATTCAACCAAAGTCTCACTGTTCCATAATGCAGCAGCCCAAACCAATGCCAAATCCGTGTATATCCATTGAGCCCAACACAATGAGCACAAGTAGCAAGTTGTAATTCCTAGGAATAAGAGACTAGGGGCTCAAAACTCTAAAATGACGTTAGAGGCCCTAAGTCAAGTTGCAAATAAAAAAGCTAAAAGGGCCCAACTTAAAACTCACATGAATCATGTGAGTACCCTTGTGCTTTCTTAGCACCAATAGATTTAAGTTGTGTTTATTTTAAAGGCTTGGATTAGAATCCTTGTCCCAATGAAGTGGCCAATGAGAGTGAAGGAGATTCACCTCTAAAATCTATAAGAGGGAGCCATTTCCTTTGTACTGTATCATCCTCCATTCTCATTCTAAAAAAACTCTCTCGGTTCTCTCTCTCTCTCTCTCTCTCTCTCTCTCTCTCTCTCTCTCTCTCTCTCTCTCTCTCTCTCTCTCTCTCTCTCTCTCTCTCTCTCTCTCTCTCTCTCTCTCTCCCTACGTTGGGATATAATAGATTTGGGGAGGCGCTCGAGCCCCGAAGCCTCTAGGCATTCTCTCTCTCCCTCTCTCCACTCTCTTTCTCCTCTCTCTCCTCTCCCTCTCTCTTCTTGCTATGCAGGTGAAGGCGAGATTGCCGCTCCCAGCGACGGACCTCTATGCTACATTGACGACACAACACTTCTACAACTATTGCATCCACGAACATCAATGCAACAACTGAGTTGATGATTAACGAGTTCAAAAAACTTGGTCAAAAGCAGCAGATGCAGCTAGAGAAGATACAGTCACAGTTCAATGCAAAGCTGAATGCATTAGAAGAACAGCAAGCTAAGAGTGACAAAGCAGGTGAAAAGTTTGCAAAAACTTTTTCTAGTCGGATAAATGTTTGGTGTGCGATCTGTGTTGGAAATCACACCATTAATGCTAGACGCCCATCAATGTACATACGATGTGATTTCAAAACATTCTCTCCTTCCACATGTCGCTCTTCCAAAGAACAGGCATTGGCATTCAAGTTATAAACCTACATTCTCCATTGGTGACGACATAGAGCATGCCAATCACCCCAATTGTATTGAGGTCCTGCATAAGGCATTAATGTGACAACACTATTCAAGGGGACATTAATGCTAGTCAAAGAAAATAAACCCAATCCCGCATTAGGAAAGTGCTCACTTGGCTTGATCATGTACATATGACCCCAATATGAAAATGATGCTTCACATAATGGTAGTGGTACTCTATCAGGCCAACATGAATATTTCTTTCTAGCAAAGGGCTTAACCAATTCTTCTAGGTAGAGAGGAAGGGGAGACTCAGTCAATGAATTTAAAACATTCTTGGATAAGTCAACAGTATGTAAATTTGGTTGTTCATTTTCAAATCTTGTCAAAATGCATCCAAGTCGCGTTCTTTTTTTTAATGGAGCAAATCTAGATGAGATAGGAAGAAGATGAGATTCTACACAAGGTATGTGAGGTGATGTGGGATGGATAGAATCGATGTGAGGTGATGTGGGATGGATAGAATCGATGTGAGGTGTCATGAGATAGATCGAATCGATGTGTGGTGATATCATGGAATGAATAGTAGAATTTGCATGAGGTGTTGTGGGATGGATAGAATCGATGTGAGGTGTCCTGAGATAGATAGAATCGATGTGTGGTGACATCGTGGAATGAATAGAATCCATAGTAGAATTTGCATGAGGTGTTGTGGGATGGATAGAATCCATGTGACGTGTCATGGGATGAATAGAATCTATGTGTGGTGATATCATGGGATGAATAGATTCCATGGAAAGTATCTATTTGAGGTGTGGTAAGGTGAGTGACGTGTGAAATGGAAAGATGCATAACTTCCACATCATGAGGTGTGTAGTGACTAGTGACATCATTATGATCATCAACAAGATCTTCGTCTAATGTCAAAGATGATCCAAAATCGATATTTCTTATCTTGTTGATAAGATTGTCAATCGACGTGTTATAAGACATTGACACCAATGTATTATTCTGCAAGAGTGAAACATTACACAAGCATTAGTTTTTTTTTTTTTCAAAAAAATTACACACAAATTTAACAAGATCCACGAATATCTTTATCACTAAAACATTTAGATACCTTACCAATGTCAAGTTGCTTGAACGAATATGACATTGTCTAATTCATGAAGAAAAGAAGCTGATTCAAGCAAACTATGAAATAGAAGTTTGATTTCTTTTAACTATTTAGAAAACTAAGCAATAATTAATACATATTTGTCATTTTTAAAAAATCATCAAAATCTTCAAAATCCCGAGTTTGGAAAAACCAAGTAACTTGAATTTGATACTTACATGTGAAACAACTCTATTTTGGTCCCTATCGCTTGACATAGCCCATTGAATAATCAATAACTAACCAGCATCACATGAGATAGCTCAAACAGCTTGATGTCTATCAATGTAAAAAGTCTCATTTTGGCACTTCTCACACGAGGCTCCTCATAGAGTGATCAACTTTGAGGGATTTCATCTAAATAGATTAAATTTGTTGCCTATCATTTGAGAATTCCAAAATTTGATGCCCAATGTATAATTTTTTTTCTTATCACCCAACATGGCTCATCAAGTTATTAGACTCAACTAGTTTCAAATCTAGTATATTTTGTTGCACCAGTTATTGTTGACATTTGATCCCTATCACATCAGATAGCTCAAATTTGCTATCTACCATTAAAGATAGTTGTCTTAGAATAGCTCAAATTCAATGCCTAACGTGTGATTTTGATGCTGATCACTCGACATGGCTGATCAAGGGATTAGACTCAACTAGTTTTGAATCTAGTATAAGATCTAGTAGAAGAGTTAGCAAATGGTTGCTTGCGAGCCTTTGAGAATAGCCTCCTTTGCTTAAATCCATTTACAATTCAAGTATCATAATAGAGCAAACACCTTCCTTGAAATGAACATCTAAACCACTATCCATTAGTTGCCCAACACCAAGCAAGCTCCTAGTAAGATTAGAAACATAGTGTACATTTTCTATATCCAATCTTTTAGAGGATCCAAGACCTAAAGAGATTGTTCCCACTCAATCTATTCTACATTTTTGATCACTTGCTGTTAGAATAGACTTTTTACAACCTAAAAAAGGTACAAGAATTGAGAAGAATTTTTTTTGGAATGTCATGTGGGAACTAGCCCCACTCTCAATCCACCATGTGTCATTGGAGTAGCTCTTGCTTGTTGGTGTAGATGCCATCAAGGATGAATCAACTTCATCCTCATAATACTCAATGGTAAGGTTGTCTTGCTTACTCTCATCTTGTGCATTCTTCTTTTTGTAGCACTGGGATGCAAAGTGCCTTCCACAAAAGAAGCACTTTTGTTTGGCTTTGTCTTTATTCTTTCCTTTAGAGCTTGATTCTTGATCATCATCACTTTTGCCATGCTTTGGATCTTTTTCTTGGACTTCCATCATGTAGTACATTTAGATTGATTGTTTTTTATCGCTTATCAATGGAATTGACCCCTATCATGCGATATAGCTCAAAATTATTGTCTATCACTTTGAGTGATCAAGTTAGAGTAATTTTGAGTTTATGACATTCATGTAACTTTGAATGTTGTGCTTGCATGTGAGACAACTCAATTTTGGTCCTAATTACTCATCATTGTCCTTTGAGTGATCATAATTGACCAACATCACATCAGATAGCTCAATCTTGGTGTCTATCAATGTAAATAGCCCCATTTTGGTGTCTCTATCACTCGAGAAAGTCAAAATTTGCTACCTAACATATGATTTTGTTGCTACCCCTATTACACATGATAGCTTAAATTTTATGTCTATGCGTGGTTTTGTTGCTTATCACCCGACACGGTTCATCAACTGATCAAACTCAACCAATCCCAAGTCTAGTACTCTAAGATAGCTCAAGCTTGACCCATTGTCAACGAAATTGACTCATATCACATGAGATAACTAAAATTTGATGTGTATATTTTGGAATAGCTACTTTTGGTGCATATCACTAAAGGTTTCTCATAAAGTGACCAAATTCGAGAAATTGTGTGCTCATGCAATAGATTAAATTGATTCCCATCACTTTAGATAGTTCAAATCTAATGTCCAATACAAGATCTTGGTCCTTATCACGTCTTGACATAGAAGATCGAGTGACTGAACTTGGTCAATCTATGATTTGGAACAATCAATTTTGGCCCCTAATAGATTGAATCTAGTCTTTGGGCAGGATGATTAGTCTGCTACTTGGAAGGACAAGAGAGCAATAGTTTTATTTTAAGAAGAGATTATGGCAGCAGAGATCTAATATAGGAGCATGAGCACTTCAACAAATGGACATTGCAAATGCTCAATGTTTCCTTGTCCCCCATCACTATCTCAAGAAAAGCACATTTTACGTTCGCAATGATCCTTTGAAATCAAATTCGATTGTGATACAATTAAACCTGGCGATCCTCTTAGCATCACAACCAAGGATTTCACAAACAAATATGTTTGATCCATTTCTCAACGCTAGCAATCATCTAACAACGTCCGCCAAGTTATTTCCTTTCCATCCACTCAACACAAAGTCCGAAAACACCCCATGACATTCCCCTGCGCTCTTGTCAATTGCTCCCATCTCCATCCATCAACAATCGACCCTTCATGAAAAAAACCCACCTCCAATCCCTCATCGGATTCCACCCACAGAGATTTCAGATCTCTTCTATCCCGAGTCTTCTTTCAACTGGCTTTAACCGCATAGCACACAACCATGTTCCTCGAAATCTATTAGCTCATTAAAATCATACTTCATGGAAGTAGTAGTATATCTACCGTCCCTCAGTGTATTACAAAGAAGAAGAAAGAAGATTGCGCCCAGCTTAACACATGTTTTTTTATTTTAAAAAAAACATGGTCCTCTTGTACCCAAAATATGTCATATCAATCACATGCTTGTGTCCTTAAAAGTTCATGCTTAAAAATTTGTCATATCACCCACATGCTTTTGTCCTCAAAAAAATTTATAAAATAAGAGTTAAATCACTTTTCTAATTCCATAATTTGTCTTTTTGACAAACCACTCGCTATATGACACCTTCCAAGCCATAATCACATATTTCCAGGCAAAAAAAAAATTGCGTGGCACTGCCACGCGTGGCAAAAAAATGCGTGGCATAGCCACGCGACACTTGAAATCTGAAAACTGTATATAAATGCCCTCATTCAATATTTCTCCACGTCTGGTATATTTTGAATGCATAATGCTATCATAAGTTAGCTGGATCGAATTCTTTGCTGAACCCACCCATGTTTCATTCACAAAGCTAGAAATGTGTGCTCATATTCATACACAACAAACGACAGATGTCATAGATGAACACCACTCTACAAGGTGACTAGAAAATTCCAAAGTAGGAGCATCTTGATGGCGAATTTAAAATTGAAGCAACTTGGAGCGGTGTCTTAAGCGAAAACTACTACTAAGGGTGTGAGGACCACTTGTGGGAACTAAGTCCATTAAAAAATGAGCTTGGCTCATTGTGTGTGAAAACAAAACCCCAAGGAATCTAGAGCTTAAACTAGGAGTGGAGACCACCTCAAACACTCTCTCACTTAACTAGAGCCCATGGATCAAACCTTGTTGCAAGAGGCATTTATGCCATTCTATGCCTATGTTGTGCTCAAACTAGCATGAGAGCAGAATGACAGAGTAATTGATCGTCAAGCAACGAAATTGGTCGAAGAAGGTGCGAAGTGGGTGATTGATCAAGAAGCAACAGGAGTCGTGGATTAAAGGGCAAAGAAGCTGTGTAATTAACGGTGTGTGAATTGACTGCCAGATTAGCGAGCTCTTAGATTCCAGAACTGATTTCTGAAACTTGGTGCAGGTGGGAGGCTCATCGCGTTTGCGGAGCAGCTCAGACATGGCGTCTGGAGTTAAGGCTGAGGTAATTGGTGTTAAATTCTTCTGTGATGGAACAGTAGACAGAAGTCAGCACGATCAGCTCATTCCCACTGTGCCCCCAAGTCCGTCAATCGCCACTGCAGGTGCCTTCTCCAAGGATGTGCCCTTTGACAGCAGTATCGGAGTATGGGGTCGAGTTTATCTTCCTGAATCAGTGTTCTCTTGTTGTGAGTCAGACGACGGGAATGCAGGCAGGCTGCCCGTCATCTTGTATTTTCATGGAGGAGGGTTCGTGATGTGCAGTGCCGCACAAGTGATTTTTCATGAGTATTGCTGCAAGCTAGCTGCTAGGATTAGAGCTATGGTGATCTCTGTTGAGTACCGACGAGCTCCGGAGCACAAGCTTCCCGCAGCGTTTGATGACGGTTTTTTGGCTCTCAAATGGCTCCAAGGCCAACATGACGATGTTGGTGTGAAAGATCCGTGGCTATCTTCGCATGCAGACTTATCCAAGTGCATTCTGATGGGACACAGCGCTGGCGCCACGATCGTGCATCATGTAGCGCTGAAAGCAGCAGCCGCTAGGTCCGGTCATCTGCAATTTATCCGTGGTCTGATCTTAGGTGTTCCTTTTTTTGGAGGCATAGCCAGAACAAGTTCAGAAATCAAGTATGCAGAAAGCGATGAACTCGTAACCCTGGAGCTGACAGACACTTTATGGGCGCTCTCACTTCCACATGAGGCAGACAGAAGTCACCCATATTGCTCTTTCGTACCTGCGGAGAATCCCGATCTCCTGAAGACGATCCAGTGGCCACCATCGCTAGTGGTAGCAGGGGCTCTCGATCCTTTGCACGACCGTCAGATCGAATTGGTGGAGTTTATCCGGAAGGAAGGTCAACAAGTGATCCTGAAGGAGTATCCATACTACAATCACAACTTTCTTTTCCCAGAAGTACGAAGGCCAGAGGATGTAGACGAGGCCTACATGATCATACAGCGGTTTCTTGCCGAATGTTTTCAGCAACGTTAGACCTCTGCGCTTTCATCTGTGCTTTTGTTTACACACTTAACGATCAGTCTGCCAGCTAATATGTAGGAAAAGAAAACTTCAGTTTTTGCATCAGATTCAGTAGACGTGCTTGCAAGTACCACCAACCAACAAACAGCTTTAGCTTTAAATAATCGGAGTTGAAGTGGAATTTGTGACACATGATATTGTATTACTATGGAAGGACTTGGGCACATGACATTTTGCCGCCTGCGCCTTTTTGGCCAGCCCCTAGTGGTGCACCCTGACGCGTCAGGGTGCTAAAATTATGTGGAACCCATTCTGTGCTGGCTATTTCCATTGTATGCACTAACCCAACGGGGTTGGCTCAACTGGTTAGCTTGGCATCCAAAGTTTCTTTGGTCCCAGGTTCGAGCCTCCCCTTGAAAACCAAGAAGCATTGTATGCACTGAGGCTTCTTATTTTCACAACAAGCATTATGAAATGGAATGGGCATATACAAAATGAGAGCACCATAAACAATTTTAATGCTCATAATGTTTTTTTAGCACACTGAAAAACAGACAAAAAAGACTCCAAGTGCCCACTACTTACTATGAAATGGACCGGGCACAGGCCATTCTGCCCAATAAAGCTTTCCAAAAAAAATTTAGGCGAGGCCTCGCCTAAAAAAATTCTGGAAAGCTTTATTGGGCAGAATGGCATGTGCCCGGCCCATTCCATTGCGTAATGAATGCTTTGACTTTTTCACATGCCATTGATAAACCATAATCTGCAGTCTGACTTTCTTTGGACCTGTCAAAAACTGCCACATGGCAGGCAGACGCGGATTGACGCGCGTTTTTTTTTTGTCAATTTAAAAAAAAAAAAACCAGTGACGTTTTCTGCTTTTTAAAGAGCCACAAAAAGGGGCATAATCATCACAAAGAATCCATTACATAGTTGTATTGATTTTTCATTTGCAGCTTTAGCAACAATATGCTCCAACCTATTATGTGATTGTTGGTTTTTCATTTGCAAGTTTAGCAACAACATAGGCTAAATGTTTGTCTATAGAAATAAAATACTTCTACAATAAGTGAGCTAATCAATGACACAAGCGTAGTGTAGCATTTTGAAGAGTGTCACTTGGCTCCTAGTGTCAATCACTACGAGAGGTTACATTAGTTTTAAAAAAAGAAAATGCAACTACATCCGGGAGTTTGCCAATCCCACTGAGAACTTAATTTGCCCTACTAGGCTTGCTAGATTATCTAGCAGAATCGGGTGACCATGTTAGATTCCACTTTATGTGAATAATGCCATAACTTTGGTAAGTTTCTTAACATTGGATAACCACAATGCTACTAATGTGTCAATGTCTAACTCCAATACACTAAAAAAAATCAGTGTGGAAATTTTATGGACTTCATTGATCATTTGCTTGTATCTCAAGAAATACATAGAAAAAATATTGAACACTTAGAATTGCAAAATTTTAGTTCTACCGACTAAATTATCCCTCAAAAGGTCTTTTACCACTTTTATTCATCCACTTCCACTAACGCAAAGTTTGCATAAATTGCACTTTAGGCCTCAAGCCTATGTCAAATGTAGATCTCCCTACATTCACATGTTTTCAAATGGGCATTCAAGCTTTTCAAATGAGCCACATGTGCCAAAATATGCTAAATACAATACAATTTATGCCAATTCATAGCAACTTTGGAGACCTATAGGTGACACCATAGTTTGGGCCCCTTCACATATGGATAACGTAATATGGAAGGAGCCGGGCAGAAGCCATTCTGCCCGGTAAGGATTTCCAAAAAAAATTGGGCGAGGCCCAGAGGGGCCGAGCCTAAATTATTTTGGAAAGCCGAACCGGGCAGAATGGCCTTTGCCTGGCTCCTTCCATTGCGTAATGGATACCTGAAATTTTCTCAGAAGCACGAAGCATAATAGGCAGGTTTGACTTTGATTGACCAACACAAATGTGCCACATAGCAGTTGTACGGAATCCGTACGGACGGCCACAGATAGGCAGAAAACAAAAAAGCTGAATCTACCTTTGAAAAAAACGCATGCATTTTCTGCTTTTTAATTTATTAGAAAATGGGCATAATATGCAACAGGTATCCATTACGTATTTGGAAGGACCCTAAAGTTTGACTTGTTATAATATCCCCTTTCCAATTTATTGGAAGGAGAAAATTCTACCTCACCATTAAGAAAATTAAATTTTATATTCCTCGTCACCATAAAGTATGCTCAAAGTTCCTTTGTACATCACATCTCTCTATCTTCCTCCCATTACATCTCACCATAAAATCTACTAAAAGTTTCTTTGTATCATCACGTCTCTCTATCTTCCTCCCATTTGGCATTCCATCTCCTTTTTTATCTCGAATGAGCATAAATCCTTTACACAATATTATCACAAAGTCTCTCTCTCTCTCTCTCTCTCTCTCTCTCTCTCTCTCTCTCTCTCTCTCTCTCTCTCTCTCTCACACACACACACACACACACACACACACACACACAATACTACACACCATTTACAAAAACACCATGGCAAGGGGCTTTTTCTCTTTGAATTCTTTCATGAATTTGTCATCAAAATTATGGACTATTTTATGTTTCATAGGGAGAGATGTGAGGGAGTGTTCTCTCTCTCTCTCTCTCTCTCTCTCTCTCTCTCTCTCTCTCTCTCTCTCTCTCTCTCTCTCTCTCTCTCTCTCTCTCTCTCTCACAACTCACATTAACATTATTGCTAATAATTTTCAACCGTTGGATCCATCAAATTTTGTAGACAGGATTGAGAGCTACAAAAAACTTCAAATTTGAAGTTCTGAAAGAGAAAAAATAGCCTTTTTTTCATTAACAATTTTCACTTTGAAAGTGAGTTGGGTCGCAACCCAAGATCATTTTATGGAATTGGATCTTAATTGATCTGAAATTCTTCACACTGTGTCGGGTAGGAGGAACTAGCAATGTCCTCAACATTGGAGTAGTGTGGGAGAGTGAACCCTACCAATCAAGCACAAGCGATACGAGGATGAAGCGGTAGTGGTAGATGGAGGATCAGGGTCAATCTAATCTCCACTACCTTATATGAAAAATGGGGTCTACAAGGGCTAAAGTCGACGATTAAATTAGCTGACCAGTCTTGTGTAAGCCCAAAAGGTGTAGTTGAAGATATTCCAATACATAAGAGGGCCAACCTCCTTGTATTGAAATGAAAGTGAAAGGTTCAAATAACTCGAAACTACCACTATATATAGTGGACTTTAGGGATTTGGCCTCAAATTCTATTGGCCAATATCCACCTCCCTAACTATTTGAAATTCAAAAATTGGGAGGTGTGGGAGCAGACAGTGATATCACTCTATGGGCGGAAATAGATATCAGCTCTGATACCACTTCTATTAGAAGAAAAACAAATTGTTATAACCAGCAGGATCGTGGATTACTTCGGGAATGGAGTTGCGAGCAGTTCTTTGTGTGTTGCAAAAACAATTAGGCGTCTGAGACAACTATGCAATCTCTGATACTGATAACCTGAAATTAAGAGAATGCAAAATCAATTTAGGCGTCGTAGACAGCCATACAATTCTCTGATAATGGTGTTTGTGTAAAAGAGTTATCATTCAACAAGAATGCAATAAAGTAGAACAATAGCGAATCTGTATAATGAAAGGTTGTAAAAACAAAAATCATACCACAATACAATTGTGCTGATAAGCCCGTGATCCTACATACAGATCCAAGAACAATTGCTAAGGTTCTAAAATAGTTCTCTCTCTATGAGGACATGTATATATATACATATCAGCTGAAGAATCTTGTACTAGCTTAACTTTACAACTACAAGATTGATAACAGTTGTAAAACTGATCAGTGGATCAGTTCGTTGATGGAGTGTGAAGGCTTTTTGGTCTAATAGCGACAATTTGTGTATTTTTGGCAAACTAGAAATGCGATACCCTATGGTCTTTTGGCCTTTGCCTTTACTTGAGGGCAGCCTTCAGGATTTGTAAGACACTTTCGGTGTTTGGAAGACACCTTGGGAATTTGTAGGACATTGTCTTTACCTGTAGGACACCTCCGGCTTTTTGAAGGGCAAGTGTCGCAATTTTCGCCTGTGTAAAAACCTGTGTAAAACTGCAGTGTTGGGTTTTTCGCTTGTGTAGAAACACGTATAAAACTGCAGTGTCGTCTGTCAGAAACTGTATGTAAAAATGCAGTGTCACATTTTTCGCCCTAATTGTCGCCTGTCAAAAACCCTGTGTAAGAACACAGTGTCGAGTTTGTCGCATTTTTTGGCTGTCATAAAACCCGTGTAAAAACACAGTGTCGAGTTTCTCACATTTTTCAGCTGGGGAGTAAAAAACCAGACTGTAGCGACAATCAGTTCAAAAATGCAGACTGTTTAAAAATAGTTCATTTTCTATAGGTTACATTTGAGAGAGTAAAAATTAGAGAACGAAGGAGGGTTGTTGGGATGAGTAGGAGTTACATTAAATTCCAACACTCCCCCTTAAGCTAACTGCTATGAATCTGATCTTCAATTGAGATTTAACAAACCTACTAAAGTAGAATGCTTATCTCTAGACAATGGCTTTGCCAAAATATCAGCCAACATAATGTCTGTATGACAGTAACTTAGTACAACATCTTTACTCTGAACTTTCTCTCTAAGGAAATGGAATTGAACAACTATATGCTTAGTTCTATTCTAAGTTCATGGGTTCAGAGATAGAGCTATGCAGCTTTTTTGTCGCACTAGAGTATTGTTGGACTGATCTGTGGGAATTGCAGATCCTACAACAGCCTCTTTAGCCAGATTATCTCCTTCACTGCTGATGTAGCTGCAACATATTCAGATTATGTGGATGACAGAGAAATGCATTTCTCCTTTCTGTTGTTCCATGAGATGGGTCCTCCTGCAAGGAAACAAATGTTGGTATCCAAGTCTCTTGCCCAATCTGAATCTGAATAAGTGGTCAATGTGAGTGCAGCATCTATATTGCCATCATAGTCAAAGCGTAGTGCTTTGTAGCTTGAATGTACCTCAACATTCTTTACAGAGCCTTCCAGTGCTGTAGGCCTGAATTGGACATGTACTGAGACAATGTGCTTACTTCATATGTTAGATCAGGTCATGTGCAGACCATAGAATATCTAATAGATCCTATGACAGACTGATAAGAATAGCTGCACATTTCGTGCTGATCTACTTGAGTTTTGGGGCACATGTCTTTGGACAACTTAGCTGCAGAAGGAGCTCAGTCATCTCAAACTCTAATGAAAGCAGAGATTTGGTTTCCTGTAATAACTGATTTGAATTGCTGATAATTAAAGAATCATCAATATATAATGCTATTATGACATAGCTTGACCCTTTACGCCTGAGATATACATTGCAGTATGCAGAGCAAGAAGTAAAATTGTGCTGCAACAAGAAGTGATTAATTCTGTCATACCAGGCCCTAGGAGATTGCTTAAGACCATATAAAGCCTTATACAATTTACATACCAGATGCTCCTTGCCTTGAAGGATGTAACCTTTTGGTTGATAGATGAATATATCTTCTTGTATAAATCCGTGTAGGAATGTTGTCTGGACACCCATGTAGTGAATGTCCAGATCTTCTGCAGCTGCTATAGCCAGTAAGGTACAAATAGACTGATGCTTTACCACTGGACTGAAGGTCTCAGTGTAGTCTATCCCATATACTTGTTCAAAGCCTTTAACCACCAGGCTAGCTTTCCATCTGGATATGGATCCATCTGGCTTAAGCTTCAGCTTCAAGATCCACTTGGAATCAATTGGTTTTACACTAGTAGGAGGATTGACAAGACTCCAGGTCTTGTTCTTCATTAGAGACTGATACTCAGCATCCATAGCAGCCTTCCAATTGTCTGCATTGGACATTGACAGAGCTTCTGCAATTGTGGCAGGTTCATCGTGACTAATGAACGCCTGAGGGACAAAACGATCAGGTTGTTGTCGTTGTCTTGTAGACCTTCGAGCTGCAGGTGCTTGAGTGGATGATTCTCCTTGATGAATGATTGGGATCGTAGCATCTTGTGGCTGAACAATCGTGGGTCTAGGCCCATCGATGGTAAGCGGAGCTGTTGGGACAAACTCCTTTTTCTGAACAATCATAGGTCATTGCCTAACAATGGATGGTGGAGCTGCTATGGCATACTCTTTCATTGGTTGCTTCTGCTTGAAATCGTGATACTTGTCTTCAAGAAAGACAACATCACGGCTGACTAAGATCTGATCTGAATCAACATCATAGATGAGATATGCTTTATGCGACGTTGAGTAGCTGATGAAGATGTTCTTACAACTTACTGGGTCCAGCTTCTTCCTCAGATCAGATGGCATTTGTGCATAGCAGAGACATCCGAAAACACGTAGATGTTTCAAGCTTGGTTTGTATCCGTAGTAGGTTTCAAACGATGTCTTGGAATCAACTGCTTTAGTGCTGGAGTAGTTCTGCAGATAACAGGCCATATAGATTGCTTCTTCCTAGAATGTTTGAGGTAAATGGGCATTGGCTATCATGGATCGTGCAGCTTCCAACAGTGTGCAGTTCTTTTGCTCAACTATCCGTTTTGTTGAGGAGTGTAGCTTGTAGTAAACTGATGATGCATGCCACATGACGACAAATAGTCCTTCATCTCATTTGATAGGTACTCTCCCCCTCAATAAAACTGTAGGGCCTTGATTTTCTGACCAGTCTGATTCTCAGCATATTGCTTGAATTCTTTGAAGCAATTGAATGCTTCTAATTTGTTCTTAATGAACATTACATTGGTAAAATGGGAGTAGTCATCAATGGATGTAATAAAGTATAGAGCTTTACCCAAGGAAGGTATGCTCATAGGACCACATAAGTCACTGTGTATTAGTGACAAAATGGACTTGGCTCTTCCGGCCTGTCCTCTTGGAAATCCGGTTCTAGGTTGTTTGCCTAGTACGCAACTTTCACATACAGATTAATTAGTTGTAGTAACAACATTTATATTCATGTCCTTGACCATTTTGTTAAAAGATTGAACACATGTTTAGATGTCCTAATCTCTGATGCCATAAATTAGCATCTGAACAACTCACAGAAAGTGCAACATCGTGACTTAGTATGTACACATTTTCTTCTTTATAAGCAGAAAGGATTTTCTTTGAATTCTCATCTAAAATAGTACATCGCCTAGTAGTAAACAAAGCTTTATAGTCTTGATCAGTGATTTTTCTAATAGAAAATAAGTTCTTTGTTAATTTGGGTACATAGAGTACACCATTAAGCTGTCTAGTGATGTCATCAGAGAATTGTAGTCGAATAGAGCCTTGGCCTTCGACTTGATGTGAACTGGAGTCATCAAAAAAGATGTACTTTGATTCTGTAGCTGCGAGTATAGAGAAGAGGTCCTTGCATGGCGTCATGTGCTGAGAGGCACCTGAATCGAAATACCATTGATGGGCATCTCTATTGGGTTGACCTTGTACCATGAACGCTCTCTCATCTTCTTGCGAATCTCTGACTGTGTCAGAATTGCCTTGTTGCTGTTGCTGCATCTTCTTCATGGCTTTATTATGCTTGAGGACATGACAGTCCTTGATATCATGGTTGGTTCTTTTGCAATACCTACAAAATAGCTTGGTCTTCGATGATGATTGGCCGTGCTACTGTTGTTGTGGTTGCAAAGCTGCTGGCTGTTCTGCCTTTGTCTTCTTGTCCTTGAGGCCTTTCTTCTTCTTGGACTACTGCTTGGTTAAGTAGAGTGCCATGGATTTGGTACTCATTGACGTAGACTAGCTTTTCCTCCTTACTTCTTCCTACAACAGACTTGCTGTCAATTTTTGTAGAGATAGCGCAGGAGTGTTGCTAAAAAGCAATACTAAATTGTCATAGGAGGATGGAAGACTGGCAAGAAGAGACATGGTAGAGTCTTCTTCTGATATAGGTGATTCTATTGCAACTAGTTGATTTAGCAACTGTTTAAGCTCGTTCAGATGGTCACTTACTAAGGTGCTTTGGCTCATTCTGAGTGTCAGCATCTTCTTCTTTCTCAAGAAGAGGCAAGTGGACACATCTGAGGTCTTGTAGATGCTTGTAAGGATATTCCATGCTTATTTGGAGGTGGTGTTGTTTGACACGTGAGCAATCTGAGTGTCTTTCAAATTCAGGGATACAATGGTAAGTGCTTTGCCATCCTTTGCTTCCCATGCTGGAAGCATTTTAGGTTCTGTCAGCTTGGGTATTGAACCATTTACGTAACCCCGCAGCTCTTTTTCGATTAGGATCATCCTCATCTTGAACTCTCACATGTGGAAGTCATCTCCGTTGAATTTGTTGATCAAGCGGACCTTCCATAATGGTCGTGTAGCAGAGATGAAACACAAACAAAAAAAATAGTTCTATAGAGTTAGAATAAGTCCTAGGCTCTAGTAATCCAATGAACCTTGGCTCTGATACCACTCTTGTGGGAGTAGGCACTGATATCGCTCTATGGGCGAAAATAGATATCAGCTCTGATACCTGTTGCGCCGGCACCTCAAAGGGCGCTGGGACTTGAGCGGTTTCCCCAACACACGCTTAAGTCTAACATTCATCCATCATGCACTTACGTAAAAGCCAACTCAGAAATGTAACAAGCTTAACCATTTAGACTTAAGAAAACTGGAATCCCAACCAACCCGAAAGCCAACTCAGAATCCGTCCCCAAAAGATAACCAAAGGCAAAGACAAGCCACACATGAAACCCAAGGCATAGTGGTCGACAAACTGACTAATTGGCATAGTGGCAAGCCCCATGTCGAGGACAGGGACCCTTAGGCACCGTTGACGCAAAAAGGTTGTAGTAAGGGTCCTTCCACTTGGGCCAGTCTCGGAGGCAAAACAGAAATGGTAATCATCCCCAAGGATCAACTTTATTAGATTTGGAAGAGGTTACATTCATACATAGACTGACCGGTCTCGGGGCCACCAACACGTGCTGGGCATTGTGCCTGGCTCGTGCTGGTAGAGGGAGCTGAGACCTGGCGACTGGATTCCTGGCGCTGGTTGAGCTACCCAAGTTTCTGTCTATCGGACTCCCCCTATAGTTCTGTTGTGATTTGGTGCACCCCCTCTGTTCTGAAACATAGTGCTTTCTGGTAAAGCACGCTTTTTAGGACTTAGTTTTTATTTTGTTGATTAAGCCTGGCAAGCTTGGCAGAATCAGTCTGGCTCCCGGACATGGGTCCCAGGAGCCGTCCCGGCGGCAAAATCAACTTGCTTCCTGACTAGGCCATGACTCGAGTTCCAGAGCTAGCTCATGACTTGTGACTACTTGACTAGCTCGCCACAGGTCGGAGGCTCAGTCCTTGACATTCTAACTTGTTCTGGGACCTTAGGGAGCGTCACCCCTTAGAGTCTTACAGGGCACGCTGGGTGCACCTGAGTCAGCTTTACAACATCCTCCCCTTGTTTGAAAAAGTTGATGTCCTCATCAGGGCCAAACTAGACCTAAAATATATGGCACGGGCTTAATTCACTGGCCTTAACAACTTTGAGTTAAAAAATACATTGGTAGTAGCACATAAAAAGTGTAGATAAAGTTCACTTACGTAAAGCCTGTGTAAAGCTGCAAGTGATTTATTGACTAACTTAAGAAAGATACCTAGAAGTTCCTTGAACTTCAGAATGGCCATGAATGTTTATGTAGGAGGCATGCCGCCAGGTAGTGCTTTGTGTGCCGATCTGGGAAAACGGCTATTGCGTTGGTTCTTCTGCAGATAATCTGCTAGTACTTTAGGGGCTCCCTCCTTAAGTTTGTCTTCGTACTCCCAAAAGAATGAGTGGAGCCCGTAGCCACTTCACTAGATATTCACGTTGAACGCCAGTTCGCTTTCTATGTGTCAATATTTGTTCTGGTACAAGCTGTCTTTTCGTATCATCAAGTGTCGTTGGTGGGTGACGGAGTTCGCGTTGCCGATCAAATCGCTCATCTGGTTTGTATCGTTTGAGTAATGAGATATGAAACACATTGTGTATATCCAAGCTGGATGGCAGCGCCAATCGGTAAGCCACTGGGTTGATCTTCTTGGTGATATAATATGGTCCCGCATAAGGTTGAACGAACTTATGAGAGAAACCTTTTGGTAACGCAATGTTCTTTGTGTTCAGCCATACTTGATTACCTTCCTCAAATTCCAGTTCTCGTCGATGTGGGTTTACGTCAGCTGCCATACTCCTTTGTGACTGCTCTAAAAATGACTTCACCTCTGTCAACTTTGTGTGCCACTCATTGATGAATTCCTCCACAGTGGGTACTGGTGTTTCCTGCACGCCTGTAAGAAAAGAGCTTGGAACAATCGGTAGTCGACCATTGCTTATCTCGAAGGGTGCCCTTCAAGTAGATCTGTTCACTTGGTTGTTATGTGCAAACTCGAGAATATCCAAGTAGTTGACCCAATCGGATTGGTCCCAAGCGACATAATTTCGTAAATATTGTTCAATTTGTCGATTGACTCGTTCCGTTTGCCCATCTGTCTGAGGGTGATCTGCAGTGCTGAAATTCAGTCTAGTTCCCACAAGGCAAAATAGACAAGTCCAAAACTTTCCGACGAACTTGGTGTCTCGGTCAGAAATAATCGTTCTAGGCAGGCCGTGGTATTTGAAGACACATTTGAAAAATAACCTTGCCACTTCTTCAGCTGTCACTGAACTTTTAGTTGGCACCAGATGAACTTGCTTTGAAAAGCGGTCAACCACCACATAAATTGAGTCAAAGCCTTGGCACCGTGGTAGCTGAACAATAAAATCCATGGTCACTGAATCCCATGGGTATGTTGGTACCAGTAATGGTTGGAATAGTCCTGCTGGAGCTAGCGGTTCCACCTTCACTTGTTCACATGTCGGGCATGTTTGCACATAGGATTCAACGTCTGCCCACATACCTGGCCAATAGAAGCCTCTTTTGAGAAGTTCATACATGCGATTCACCCCTGGATGTCCGGTGGCTAGTACGTCATGATGTTCTTGCAAGACTTTCTTCCTCAGGTTGATGTTGTCTGGGACATGTACTCTGCGTTGTTTATAAACAACCATTTGATCTTTCCAAGTGAAATGTTTATGAGGCTTTTCCAGCTGGAATTTGATCATTAAGTCCTTCGCCAACGCATCTGCACCATAATTCTCCCTGATTTCTTGGAGTAGGCCAATCACCTGAGTTGTCACCGTTGCCATCAAGTGTTCCTATCTACTTAGTGCGTCCGCCACCACATTGTTCTTTCCCGCCGTGTGTACAATGTCTATATTGAATTTTGAGAGAAAGTTTTGCCATCGCATTTGCTTTGGCGTGAGCATACCTTGGGATGAGAAGTACTTGAGTGATACATTATTAGTGAACGCCTTAAAAGGTTTTCCTGCCACATAATGTCTCCAATGCTCCACTGCTTGAACTACTGTGACCATTTCTTTTTCATGAGTTGGCCATCGTCGCTCTACGTCACTCAATTTCTTTGAAAAATATGCAACAGGTTTTTCGTCTTGCATCAACACGGCCCCAATAGCAAAGTTCGACGCGTCTGTATGTATTTTAAAAGGTTTGCTAAAGTCCGGTAAGAGAAGGATGGGTTCTTGAGTGATCCGTCACCGATGTCCATGTCATCTTCAGATGAGTCTTGGTTTGCTCCAATAGTGGTGCCACAATTTTGCTAAATGCCGCAATGAATCTCCTGTAAAAGTTACATAAGCCCACAAAGGATTTGATGCCGTGAACAGTTTTAGGAGCCAGCAAATCCAAGATAGTCTTGAACTTTTTAGGATCCATCCAAATTCGTCCGTAGCCTATAACATGTCCAAGGAAATCAACTTCCTCTACCACAAATTGACATTTTTCTCTTTTCGCGAACAAGCTGTTCTTCCTCAGTCGTTGGAGGACAGTCCTTAAATGTTTAATGTGACCTTTGAGGCTACGACTAAACATCAAGATGTCGTCGATGTACACAATGACAAATTCATCTAAGCAGTCTTGAAAAATGTTGTTCATCAACGTGCAAAAAGTGGCTGGTGCGTTTGTTAGACCGAACGGCATCACCCTGAATTCGTGGCTCCCATACCGTGTTCGAAAAGCCGTTTTGTGCTCATCGCCTTTAGCTATTTGAATTTGGTGATATCCATATCTAAGATCTATTCGGCTAAAATATCTGGCGTGTTTGAGCTGGTCGAACAGGTCATCAATTCTAGGCATGGGATACTTGTTCTTAATGGTACCTTTGTTGAGCATGCGGTAATCCACACACATCTGCAGTGTCTTGTCCGCCTTTTCCACGAATAATACTGGCGCTCCAAAAGGCGAAGCACTGGGTCTAATGAATCCTTTGTCTATAAATTCACCAAGTTGTCATTTCAGTTCCACCAACTCTTCTTGGGACATCCTATAGGGTGCTCGTGAAGTTGGTTCTGTTCCTGGTACCAACTCAACCTTATGGTCCACTGGTCTTCGAGGAGGTAACTTAGCTGGGAGTTCTTCTGGAAACACATCGCTAAATTCCTCTAGCAAATCTGCCACCTCCTTTGGCAAGTTTTTCTGTTGTGCGTTTTTCCCTTCTGGAACCTCTCTACAGATACAAAGTAAGCACTTTGACCTTTTCCCTTTCGCCATGCTTTTAATCACAGATGCAGCAACTAGATTTTGTTCAATATCGGTGCCCTTCGCGTTCCCTCTAGGCAGAGCTTTTGTCATACAGATCTGTCCCTTGTAATCCAAGAGAACCAAGTTTGAACTCTTACCCAAAACTGCAACACAATGTTCATTTAGCCAGGGAAGGCCCAAAATTACATCGAAGGCATCCATCTCTAAAATCAAAAAGCTAAGTTTAGCCTTCCATCTCCCAATTTGCACCGGGATGTTCAGTGTTGCTTTGTCTGCGTCCAGTGCTCCCTTTGCTGTTTCTATCTTGAGCGTTGATGTTACATTTCTGGTCGGCAAGCTGAACTGTTCCACTACGCTCCTTGAAATATAGTTATGTGAAGCTCTGGAGTCGATCATGAAATCTGACTTCCTTCCCGCGATCTTTCCGGATAGGAATAATAATCTTGAACCAATCTTGGGGGTTGCCCCATGGAATTTCCTTTCCATACTTGTGTGTCGTCCACTCATAAATGTAAGCTCCTCTCACAACTCCCAACTAGATCAGATCACCTGGATCAAAACAAGTCGTCAGGGATAATTCAGGTCCAGGCAAGCACACCACAAACGAACATACCAACCAAAGCTAAACAGAGGATCCCTCTCAAGTCACATTCCCCTTGAGACCGGACATAGGACCTTTGTCTAGCCGCGCCCACACAAATCTATCACAGAATTAGCCCACAAGAAACATCCATCCAACCATCCGTGCTTTCACCATTAACCAGCACATTGCCTCAGTCACGCCCCACCACTTTTTGGTCAATAGCCCTTATAGCTAAACGATCGACAACTATCCCGCACCGACAGCTAACCACCCGTGCTTTACACCCGAATTCGAGCAGCATCTCTGTATCAATGGTTAACCTGTACAGTTCGAATATGTCGCCCCACACCCCACAAGGTACAGACCATGCTTTCACCTACCTAGGCAGCACTTTGTCTCATCCGTCCTATGTGCAGATAGCGCCAGGATCGAATCGCGAGAACTGACCATGCTTACACCTCGAGGGCAGCACTTTGACTCATCAAGTCCCCCGTTCTGCCGACCACCCCGACTGTGGATGCACTCGTGCTTACACTGTGGGCAGCACCTTGCACAACGGTTGTCCTGACAAATTCCAAAATGTGGCCATCCCTGTGAGACTTGTGTAGTTGACCGGCTAGTCGGCTCTGATACCACATGTTGCACCGGCGCCTCAAAGGGCGCTGGGACTTGAGCGGTTACCCCAACACACGCTTAAGTCTAACATTCATCCATCATGCACTTACGTAAAAGCCAACTCAGAAACGTAACAAGCTTAACCATTCAGACTTAAGAAAACTGGAATCCCAACCAACCCGAAAGCCAACTCAGAATCCATCCCCAAAAGATAACCAAAGGCAAAGACAAGCCACACATGAAACCCAAGGCGTAGTGGTCCCCAAACTGACCAATTGGCATAGCGGCATGCCCATGTCGATGACAAGGCCCTTAGGCGTCGGCGACGCAAAAAGGTTGTAGTAAGGGTCCTTCCACTTGGACCAGTCCCGGAGGCGAAACCGAAATGGTAATCATCCCCAAGGATCAACTTTATTAGATTTGGAAGAGGTTACATTCATACATAAACTAACTGGTCTCGGGGCCACCAACACGTGCTAGGCATTGTGCCTGGCTCGTGCTGATAGAGGGAGCTGAGACCTGGCGACTGGATTCCTGGCGCTGGTTGAGCTGCCCAAGTTTCTGTCTGCCGGACTCTCCCTATAGTTCTGCTGTGATTCGGCGCACCCCCTCTGTTCTGAAACACAGTGCTTTATGGTAAAGCACGCTTTTTAGGACTTAATTTTTATTTTGCTGATTAAGCCTGGCAAGCCTGGCAGAATCAGTCTGGCTCCCGGACATGGGTCCCGGGAGCCGTCCCGGCGGCAGAATCAACTTGCTTCTTGACTAGGCCATGACTCGAGCTCCAGAGCTAGCTCTTGACTTGTGACTACTTGTTGTAAAGCTACCTTTACAAGCTTTACTTCCGGCGCCATCGGTGCTAGCTATGTCCCCGGCGCCAGCAGCGCCCCTGCTACTCCCGGTGCCACTGTGACCAGAATCCAGCCGACGCCAAGTTCCTATGGCTGAAAATCTTTGATCGGTTCTAGCGGAGTCCAGAGAGCTCAGATCGATGTGCAATCACCTCACACGATCTAGGCATGATTAAAGGAAGCCTGGGGATCAATAAAATCTAGAGAGAGAAAATGACTTTCTAGATAGAGAAAATTCTAGAGAGAGAAAAATGTGCTTTACCAGCTTGGGTAGAGTGCTTGGTATAAGGGGGGTGCCGAATCACACCAATACTATAGGGGAGTGCGGGTTGCGACTCAGGATGAGCTCCAACCAAGTCTCAGCCTCCCTTGCTGGAATGTTGTCATGCCTCTCGCCTTGGCATGCTAGCGCCCCGGAGACTAGGGTCGGTCACACATTTGAAATGTAACCTTCTCAGATTTATCAATAAAGTGGGATTTTCCTCAAACTGACTCTGATTACCTTCTGGGTTTCAGTGTTCGGTAAAAGCGTCAGTTGTAAGGCCGCTTTCAAAATTTTTAACTTGGCACATAGCTGAGGTCGTATCCCGGGACGCCAGCGGTATGTCGTCGGGACCATTCGGTCCGTAGCGCCAGCGATATGCTGTCGGGACCATTTGGTCCAGGAACTGGTTGTTTCCATATCTGTCGTGGCTTGTGGTTTTGAGTGTTCCTTGTATGAACGTGAATGGGTTAAGCTCTTGGGGAACGGGCTCTAACCTGTCGGCTGAGTTGGATGGCTTGCTTGGGTGGATGTTACCTGTTTATGGCTGTCCAGTCTGGCGTGGCGCCAGGTTGGCTTCCAGCACTTGTGACGAAGCTTTCAGTTGGTTAAGTCTGATATAAGTCAGACCGCTTGCTTGGAATGGATGTTACTCATTTGTAACGAAGGTTCAAGTTGGTTAAGTTTGATGTATGTCGGGCAGCTTGCTTGGAGGGAAGTCAGCCACATCGGGACCCCCGATCTGGCATGGCACCAGGTTGGACCTCAATGTTGGTTTTCGGAACTTCAAGTTGATTAAGTCTGATCGTTGTTGGCGAGTTGGCTGCTTGTATGTCAAGTGGGTTTGGATGGCAAGAGTTGAAGGCTGGGAAGCTAAGTCGTGGTTCCCGGCTCCCTTTGGGATGCCTGCGCTACATGTGGTATCAGAGCCGACTGGCCGGTCAGCTATGCTGATCTCACGGAAATGGCCACGGTTTGGTGTTCATCAAGACAATTGTTGTGCAAGGTGCTGCCCACAGTGTAAGCACGGGTGCGTCCACGGTCGGGGTGGTTGGCAGGACGGGGGCTTGATGAGTCAAAGTGCTGCCCTTGAGGTGTAAGCACGGTCAGTTTTCGCGGTTCGGGCCTGGCGCCGTCTACACGTAGGACAGATGAGGCAATGTGCTGCCATTAGGTTGGTGTAAGCACGGTCTGTGCCTTGTGGGGTGCGGGGTGACATATTCGCGATGGCCACCGTTCGTTTAGCTATAAGGGCTATCGACCAAATTTGGTGGGGGTATTATTGAGGCAATGTGCTGCCTAACGGTGAAAGCACGGGTGCGTCCATGATTTGGGTAGTATGCTGCCGATCGTTTAGCTATAAGGGCTATCGACTAAATTTGGTGGGGGCGTTACTGAGGCAATGTGCTGCCTAACAGTGAAAGCATGGGTGCGTCCACGGGGGTGGTATATTCAAGGATAGCTGCCATTCGTTTAGCTATAAGGGCTATCGACCAAATTTGGTGGGGGCGTTACTGAGGCAATGTGCTGCCTAACGGTGAAAGCACGGGTGCGTCCACGATTGGGGTGTACGCTGCCGATCGTTTAGCTATAAGGGCTATCGACTAGATTTGGTGGGGGCGTTACTGAGGCAATGTGCTGCCTGACGGTGAAAGCACGGGTGCGTCCACGGGGGTGGTATATTCAAGGATAGCTAACGAACGTTTAGCTATAAGGGCTATCGACCAAAAAGTGGTGGGGCGTGACTGAGGCAATGTGCTCTTAATGGTGAAAGCACGGATGGTTGGAGGGGTGTCCTATGTGGGCTGATTCTATGATCGATTTGTATGGGCGCGGCCAGGCAAAGGTCCGTTGGCAGGACCATCTCAAAGGGGGACCTTGTCTTTGTTACTTGTTAGTAAACCTGCCTGAGTGTCTTACTTGTATGTATTCGTGGTGAGTCTTAGTACTCGTGCTTTGCCTGGTTTGCATGATTGCTTGTGATACAAGGAGCTGATGGCTCGAGAAGGAACCTTTTCTTTTGAAGGCTGATACCATCAAACAAAGAGGACTACAGAAGCCAATGTGATCACCAAGCGTAAAGTAGTCCACTTAACTACATGAGTGAATGTCTCTTCGTAGTCAATACCTTTGCTTTGCTCGTAGCCTTTGACCACCAAGCGTACCTTGTGCTTCACAATTGATCCATCAACATGAAAACTTAGTTCTGTAATCCATTTATTAATAATAGGTTTCTTGCCAAATGGAAGATCAACCAAATCCCATTTATCATGTTTTTGGATCAAGTCCATCTCGTCCTCCATAGCCCCTTGTCGTTTCTTAAGATCCTCACCAAAGGTCATTGGTTCTTGACATTTTAGGATGCCACTCATAAAGGCAAAATTCACATGTAGCGATCAGGAGCTTTCTATTGGAAAATATAAATAAGCTACATATGAGTTGAATAACCATTCGCAAATGATAGTTTGATTATAGGAAGAAACAATAATAAATGTAATAACAATACTATTTTGATACTATCATAAACACAACTTATTATCATTCACAACTAAAAAAATGATTGATAGAGAAACATCGCTTCATTGAACATAGTATCAATTAATTTTGGACTTTTTCAAAACAATTGGACGTTTTTTAGGATTTACCTCACACCCCCCCCCCCCCCTCTCTCTCTCCCTCTCCCACCTTTCTCACTCACTCTCTCTCTCTCTCTCTCTCTCTCTCTCTCTCTCTCTCTCTCTCTCTCTCTCTCTCTCTCTCTCTCTCTCTCTCTCTCTCTCTCTCGTTCACATGGGATAGACATGGAAATGAATTTTGATTTTACAACCACAATATTTAAATGCACTCGTTTTAATATTTCAATTCTAATTTTAAATTCCTATATATAAATCTATTGTATCGTTTATAAAACTTACATTCACTACCATGCCATGGAATAGAACTAACCTGGGTTAACATGCCCACAGCCTAGCATACAAAAAATTGGCTTTTTACAAAATTGCCAAGCTACAACTGCAATCGAAAATTTTACAACTTAAACCTAGTTCTCATCAACATCAGCTGCAACTGCACGATAAAGATAGAAAAAGAGAGAGGCGCGATATACAATAAAGGGTCAAGTGACAAAAGACACACCCAAATGGACATACGTAAAATGCGAGAGAGATAGATGGAAATTGACACGTCATCATTTTGAAAAATTGATGACGTGGATTTTTTGTTTTTTACTTTTTTAAATGCTAACGTGGAATTTTTTTTCCTTCCAAAGATCTTTAAAATGGGTATTAGTTGGCCTTATAAAAATTAGAAAATTTAAAATTCAAAAAATTAACAGAAAAAATCTTTTAAGTAAAAACTAAAATGTAAAAAAATCAAAAAAAATTAAAATTCTAGAATTTTAAAAAATCAAAATATTAAAAAATCATAAAAATCATAAGATTTAAACATCAAATTTGAGAATTTTGAAGGAAAACAAAAAATTAAAAAATCTTAAAATCTGAGAATTAAAAAATCAAAATTAATAGTAAAACAATAAATTAAAAAAATTAAAAACTTAAAAATAGATTAAAAATATACTACAAAATTTAAAAAATTTAAATATTTACAATAAAAATATAAATAAAAATTTTAAAAATATAACTACAAATTTAATCATAAGAACAATTTAATAATTTACAAACAAAAAATTGTGGATTGAAAAAGAATAATATGTTTGAATCTTTTTTTTAAGGAATACACGAGTTGAAACATGTAATAATCTTAATGAACCTCAAGTTGGACGTCTTGTTGCACTTTTTTACGTTTGAAAATAAGAAAAAACATATGTTTTAAATTGTATAAGTATTTAGATTCATTTAAAACAATACGTTAACAAAAAATATTATATGTCCATTTGTTGCACACCATGGTGTCAACCAATATTTTTTGAAAATGTACGAATAAATAATGTTGCAATTAGAACCGAAGAGCAAGGAATAATGATTGTGAAAAAAATCAATTAAGGATTGATGATTTAGATCTAACAAATATGAATGTTTTAATGTTTAATTATATATTGACGATGACTAACCATATACAGAATTCAACAATATCTATTTTAAAGGAATGAATTGAATTAATCAAACAACTACTATTTCTGAATTGTCATCAATTGAAAAAGATTGATTTACAAAATTTCTTGTCAATATTAGAAACCTACTAAAAGGAAGATATGTTAGTTGATTTTGATGAAGAAGATGGGTCTTCAATTTTATCATCTGAAGAAGAGAGCATTTATAATATATTAAGTTCCAAATTGAAAGACATTAATTAAAATTCTTTGAAAAATGTATTATAAAAATTAATGCTAGTTGAATTTGATAAATAAGATGAGTCCTCTACTTCATCAGTTGAAAACGAGAGTATTTAGAATATGTTAACTTTTGAATTAAGAGACATTAGTAAAAATTCCTCAGAAAATGTACGTTGAAAAAATAATATATGAACATAATTTGAACACCTTTGTATTTTTATGAGATTTGGATTCTCAAAAATTATGTGTTGTCTTGAAATATAGTTTCATTATTTATTATGATGATTTTATGAAGTTTGCAAAAAAAACTTGTAGTGATCTATTAAAATTATGTATTTTTTGGCATTTATTTTTTATATAGTTTAGAGATTAACTTAAAAAAAACTATGATTTTGGTCTAAAACTAGGACCATTAAAAAATACCGAAAAAAGTTACTCTTTTTTAGGTCAAAGTCCCAAAACAAATGTCATCATGCTATGTAGATTCAAGTTGAGAACCAACGTTGAACTACAAATATTATTCATGTCAAAAAGCCATCAAATTTGTATTACCAAATTGTTGGTAGACTACAAACATATGCACAAAAACATCTTTAGAAAATCATTTAATCATATGTAGATTTGAGCAGATAACCAATGTTGAGCTACAAGCAATATTTATGTCAAAAAAACCAACACATTCATAGTACCAAATCGCTGGTAGACTACAAGAGCTCGGGCTGAACCTCCCACCATGGCGGGAAGTTCAGTCCTGAAATGGACTATCTCTTGGCTCACTCCTGCGGAATGGGCTATGTGCGGAATGGGCCACCTCACTGCTATCATTTGACAGTCAACACCACTTTGCTGTAAAGTTGAGAGTTGACTTCAGTTGAAAGTGCGTGAATTTAAGCTATGACAATATGAGTATTGGTTCTTCAACCTTCTATAAGTGTTGACCTGCACTGATCCTTCAATAGTTTGGAGCATAGATCCTCGATAGACCTAGCTAGTTCAAACCCAATCGAAGCTATTCTTCAACTACTTTGATAATACATCTACTTACGGGTGCTGAGTTTATGACTCGCGGCCAAGATGGTATAAGCGTCATGTTATTTTGTCTTGTGCGGACATTGCACATTTACTCCTGAGCCACCAACTCACAAATCAAATGAATTTATTCTTAACTATGAGTTTTCTCTCTTCAATGGCTTGATGGCCCTATCTATCAAACATAAGCTGTTAATAGATGCTGAGGGAATACAAATGCCAAGATATGTATATTCAAGAATGCATCTCTTGACATTCTTGAATCGAACAGACTCAATCACAAGCCGAAAGAGGAGAAAAAAGGGCAGTCTGCCAGAAATCATGGAGCGTGCATGTGATCTATGGATCCCATTGAGTCAACCACGCTTTGTTAGAGGAGTGAAGCTAAATCCTGAGCAACTAAAACAGATGAGAGTTTCTCGGTTTGCACGGGGTCCTAGGCAGTAGTACTGTTGGATCTTTGTTAGGACAACACACGATTACATCGTTGTATAACAAATTTAAGGAGTACACGATAATAATCTTTCGTTCAAATGAAACATTCAACAATTTTATGCAAGTCATGAAATTGTATGTGAATGATCAGATTTCCTACGACGAACCTACATTGGAATCGAGGAAGACAAAAAAAAAAAACAAATAGTGTTCCAATCCAACTAAAAGGACACTATACAAGATCAACTGATATTATAAATTGGGGTCAAGCACTAGCCAATGTGGACTATGTTGATTCCAACAGATGTCGAATAGAAACCGCCACAGAGGAAGCGTATATTCTACCATTTTCTATGGACATCGAGATGTCCATCATCCCACTCATGGTGATAGACCCAATTCAATTAGCTTGGTGCCCAGGAGAACCTAGTGTCTCTACCGCCCATGTTTCGGAAGATGGTATTCTTTCGATGATGAAATGACTGACGAGAACATGTGTTTCTATATCTAGATCAAAACCGTTATACCCCAAGATCCATTCCCAAAGAGATTAAGTCACCAAGGCCTCTGGCTCATGTGCAACTCACGTCCAAAGTATCCAACACTACGATCTACAGTCCTAAACCCAAGGTCTACAAATGAGACATGTATCCAGACAAAGTCTGGGATACAATAGACAAAGAATTGATTCAAGAGACAACCACACCGCCTCCCCAACAAACCAAAAAACCTTGGTTCCAAAAAAATAAAGTCATCGACACAAAATTAACCGAGCGTCAAAAACCAATGCGCGAGAAGCTTAAGCAACCAATCAAGCCATTTTCTGAACATCCAAAAGACAAACCTTCCAATCACGCATCTATGTAGATGATTTCCAAAGTTCTAGAGAACTTTGTGGAACCTCCTTTTGACCTATCCAGAAAATTCAAAGATTTCACACTTGATGATGTGGTCATCCAATTGCCGCAACCCCAATGGGAACCTACACAAGATTCCCAATCCTTTAAAGGACCATCCAAGACCATACAGTTGAATCTTAAAGATCCTAAAGAGGAGATGGATTGTATAGTTCATGTAGGCACCCACCTCACGCCATATCAACTTCTTGATCTGGAAACCTTACTACACAAATACAGGGATGTATTTATCTGGAATTATGCTGAAATGAAGGGGATCCATCCTGAAGTAGCGGTCCATACTATACCATTAGAGGAGAACGCGAAGCCTATTCGAACGAAGTCATACAGATGTAACCTTGTTTATCGCGAGCGAATCGATGAAGATATTAAGAAATTGTTGGATGTTGGCTTCATCTACGAAGTCCAACATACTCAGATTGGGTATCGCCAATTGTGGTAGTACCCAAGAAAAATGGCAAGATTCTATCTACATTGATCTAGAAAACCTTAACGCAGTTACAAAGAAAGACCATTTTCTTTTACCCTTAACTATGCAGATCCTTGAGGAAATGGAAGGAGCTGAAGCTTTCAGCTTCGTAGATCGGTTTAGTGGCTATTTTTTGGTCCAAATTGCTCTATAAGATAGACACAAAACCACAGAAAACGGCTTCTATGCTTATAATGTCATGCCTTTTGGCTTATGCAACGTCCCTTCCATGTTCCAACACATTATGCAAATGGCGTTTCAAGATTTGTTACATCGAATTGTTGAGATTTATCTTGATGATTTGGTTGTACATTCTTCTGCGGACAAGCACCTCGAAGCCCTTGAAAAAATATTCATTCACTATTGTAGGTTCAGAATTTCACTAAACCCTAAAAAATGTCAAATCTGGGTAACCCATGGGGTTGTCCTTGGACACATCATTTCAAAGGATGGTATTTCTACCGATCTTTCTAAGATCAAGACTATAGTTGAGATGTCTCTACTCGCAATAGTGAAAGAAGTTTACATCTTCCTAGGCCACACTAACTATTACCACATCTTTATAATCAACTACGCCAGTAAGGCAAGACTCGTTTATTTAGTTGTGGTAGACTCTAGATGGACCAACAAACATATAAAAGCTTTTGAGTTGAAAACAGAACTTACTACTACACCCATACTTCGTTCCCCAGATTACACAAAGGAATTCCATGTGCATACCGACGCAAGTAAGTATGCCATGGGGGGTCTCCTAGCACAACCGAACGAAAATGGCTAGGATTTTCCGATACGTTTCTTGAGCAGGCAACTGGTGCATGCTGAAATAAACTATACAACAATCGAGAGAGAAGCACTGGCCATGGTCTACACCGTACAACAACTCAGACACTATTTACTAGGCCAAACTTTTGTATACTACATAGACCATCAGGCATTGTTATGTATTGTTATTAAATCCTGTAAAATGGGACACATAGCTCGATGGCTGTTAGTACTCAAGGAATTCAATTCTTGAGTAGTCGTCAGGAAAGGAACCCAACATTTCATGGCCGATCACCTTTACAGACTTCCCAATGCTGAAAAGGCTGATGTACTAGTCAACAATGATCTACTTGATGGATGCCTTTTTCAGATCGATGCCACTCCCTTGTGGGCTGAGGAAATCACTCAATAGACTCAAAGAAGACCTCAATACAGTAGCAAAAAGAAATTTTTTGCTAAAACCAGCACCCTTTCAACTCATAGCAGGACAATTATATAAAAGGGGCGTTGATGATATTATATGCATATGTGCTTATGAATCTGAGATACGTCCTATCATATTTCAGGCACATGAGGGCATTAGCGGCGGTCACTTCTCAACTGAAGTGACTGCTAAGATCATCCTCAGAGTGGGCTTATGGTGGCTATCACAGTTTAAGAATACCTTTGCTATCATTAAAATATGTGATGTTTGCCAACAAGCCAAAAAGAATACAAAAGAAGACTTTACCCCATTGACACCCATTATAGAAGGCAAAGCCTTTCATAAGTGGGGTATAGACTTTGTTGGGCCCATCAACCCAGCAACAAAGAATACCCAAGCATGCTATATCTTGATAGCAACTGATTATGCCACCAAGTGGGTAGAAGCGCGTGCAACAAAGGACACCAATGCGAAGACCGTAGCGTGTTTTCTTTATGAAAATATTATTACACATTTTGGCTGTCCAATTGAACTTGTTAGTGACCGCAACACTCACTTCTTAAATGAAGTGATCGATAATCTCCTACGCCATTACCTTGTTGTTCACCACAAAAGTACTCCGTACTATCCTAGATGTAATGGCCAGGTAGAATCCACCAACAAGATGATCTGTAAAATCCCAACCAAGATACTCGAAACGAGTCGATCATATTGGGAAACCAAACTGCTCTCCGCTATCTGGGCGTACCGCACAACTCCCAAGAAGGCCACTGGATGGGTTACCCCATTCCATCTTGTATATGGTCAAGAGGCAGTAATGCTTGTTGAATTCCTAGTTCCTTCCATGCGAGTCATGCAAGTTTTCTCTACGGATCTATGCGAGAAAGCTACCATTGAACAACAAGTAAATAACATGATATTTATGTTAGCCCAATTGTGTGAGACTCGACTCATATCGTATCACGCACAATTAGTTAACAAATGTCACCAAAAAGTCCGGCATGATCGTCATCTGCGCAATAAAGATTTACACCTAAGTGATCAGATGCTTCTCTTCATATCTAAGAAGCATCCGGGAAAATTAAAGTTCAAAAGTGAAGGACCTTATGTCATAAATCAAATCTTCCCTAATGGAGCAGTCAAATTGGAAACACTTGACAGAATACTCCTCGACACTATTGTAAATGGCGGTCGTCTACGACGGTACTACAAAGAGTTATTTTTTGTGGACCCCATATAACTCCACCACTATTGTATATATTTTATTGATTTGTTTTAGTTATTTTTCATGTCTTCTTACTGTTTTTATGATTTTTTGATTGCTTCTGTTTGTCTTTATTGCATTCTTCTTTTCCATAATATTTTTCTCACATCCATATCCATTCACAGAGAGTGTTATAGGTCAATAACTGATGGTCTAGTTCACTTGGATAAGATTTGTCACATTTTAGGTCTAGTTCACTTCTGCAATTATGATATCTCAGATTTTTTACTTATAGCATAAATTTGGTCACTGGAATAATTCATTATAATGAAAACTTCTATTTTGAGACATTGTCATATTTTACTTCAGGAAGTTCTACAACATCATCACTGAGATACAGTACTCAACAGTCACTTGGTTGGCATCTTGACCGAGTACTTTGGTCAGCATCTCGACCGAGTCCTTTGGTTAGCATCTTGACCGAGCCAGTTGGTTATCATCTCGATCGAACCACCATCTCGACCGAGCCAGTTGGTTACCATCTTGACTGAGTCACTTGGTCAACACCTCGACCGAGCCACCTGGTTAGCACCTCGACCGAGTCTCCAACTTCATATCTCGACCGGACCGAGTGCACATAGTTCAACAAGATTTTTGAAATCTCGACCAAATCATTTCAGTAGAATCTCGACCGCGTTGTGAAAGATTCAACTAGTTTGATCATAAGTCTAAATGTCATTTGAATAAACACTTTTTGAAAGTGTGGGAAAGTTAGAAGGTGAGTTTGAGTAGATTCAAATTAAAATGTTGGGTACTTTGAATCTAGACCCAAAAATATTAGGGTTAGCATTTTGGAGGGAAAGCCAAGTGTCCAAATAGGTTTTGGACCTGTTATAAAAAAATGTAACTCGTGGAGAGAGTGATCTTCTCTCTTCTCTATCTCATTTCATGCTTGTACATGGTTCTCTTGGGTTCTACTATCCATTGGTGCACTATACTTGTGATTGCATGCAATTTTATGTGTAGAATGATCTATATTTGTTATTTTTGGATCCACACGTGTGAAATAAAGTAGCTTTCTAGTTTTGTCAGAAAAACAACAGTATTTTATCATTTCATTCAAGTTTGATCAAGTTCTATTAGAGTTTGCATCTCATTTTGTGTGTAGATGCTGATTTTTTCTACATTGGTGAGATTGGTAGTGTACTTCTCTTTCTAACCAAAGATCTTTCAAGTGGATTGGATCATAATGATCTGAAATTCTTCACATGG
This sequence comes from Diphasiastrum complanatum, assembly GCA_029204225.1. Lineage (NCBI taxonomy): Eukaryota > Viridiplantae > Streptophyta > Lycopodiopsida > Lycopodiales > Lycopodiaceae > Diphasiastrum > Diphasiastrum complanatum. The sequence goes on along the minus strand of CM055095.1, from coordinate 8,689,889 downwards.
TATCAGAGCTTGTGTTTTCGGTTATGAAAGAGGAATTCAGATCTATCAATGATTTGGTGAAGATATCAAGGCTAGAGCATGCTAGAGAGGATTCTACACCAAAATTGAGTTCTTTGCTTTTGTAAATTGGATTTTTTGTAGATCAAAATCCTATATAGGTTTTAAAACTTGATCAATTCCGATTTTTGATTTCACATACTGGATTTGGCCGATTTTTGGATCATTAGATCAGCCTAAGTGGTGGCTATTAATTGCAGAATCAAAATTTCAGCATTTGCATGTGGATTTGGAATAGTCAATCTTTTGTGATTTTGACAAAACCCTAATTTTGATTGGATTTGTAGATAGTGAGGTTGCTGGATTTCATTTGAGTGTGTTTCAATCTTAGGAAGTGGCAAAAGTCATTGTAGGGTCGATGTCCTCATGTCGTAGTAGCCCTCTTGCTTGTCAACAAGGGTTAGAACACTGGATAGGTGCTTAACTATGCATAGATGCTACTTTTAGATAGTTCTCTACTTTTTCCCTAACACTAACACCACTAACACTACTCACCCTTAACTCTACTCCACTAAACCTACATTCATCATGATTTTTGTGAAAGGGAATAGAGACTAGAAATGAGAGAGAGAGAGAGAGAGAGAGAGAGAGAGAGAGAGAGAGAGAGAGAGAGAGAGAGAGAGAGTGTGAGGGTGGATGTTAGCTCAAATGCTCCTTATGCTTGCTAATGGAGAAACATTCACTATCACAACCAAAAATATGTAAACTAGAAGCAAATAGAAAGCACAATAAAAAAGCATTAGCAAGTAGTGAATATCAAATGAGGATGTTTCTCTCCAAAGTTTGGTAGAGTTTCCTCTTTCTCAATGAGCATGAAAAATAGAGTACAAATGGTGCCTTTTTATGAATGGGAAAGGCCCTTGCCCCAAAATTCTATTGCCTGATATGTACATTGATCCTAACCATTAATCTTGGACCCAACTTAATCCAAGGGTCCAAAAAAAATACATTAGAATTCACAAGATTCATGTGAGTCCAAAGTTGGACCCAACTCTAAAATAATAAACTTCTAAGTTTAAATTGACTTTGGGCCTCACGTTTTATTTTAATTACAAGGGGCCCAAGTCCATTATTTCTATTTACAATCGCCTTGTGTGCTCCTTGGGTTATGGACTTATACACGCAGGAAGCCATGCCCTTGCAACACATTTATTGACTCATTTTCTTTTATTCACTCTATGTTGGAAATACCACCAACAGGACCCATGGTCTGAAGTAGTGTCGGTCCCTCGACACTCTGCCGGTTCAGTAAAGTGAGCGCTTGGCTCGTCGTTGGTTGATCAAATAGGTCGTTACGTCTTCCATTAAGGTGATTTTGTCAATATCTTTCAATTCCTTACTTGTGTGCAGGGACTTGTGGATGTCGGTTGATCGATCCAATCTTGAAAGTGGCTCGTCCAACGGTGGCCCAAAAGGCCAGCTCGGTAATATACACGAGCAATTGGCAGCTGATTCTCCACGTGATCTAAGGCCAATGCCTTTTTCGGATCAAAACAAATTGGTGGAAAGAAATTATCCCACTTGGTCTCAATGCTCATTAGATACTCTAAGTCCCGGGCGTAAGTTGTTGTCGCACGGACTGTTGGATCTGGACAATTGAAATACTCTGTGGAAAATTTGTTGAGAGCCCTTTGAGCGTCTACAACCGTTGTCCAGCCGTGCTCGGAGTTTATCTTTGACCAATTGTAGCTGTTGAGTGTGATTTTGTCCATTGGGATGATGCATTCCACCCATTTGGTTTGTCGTAGACATGGTAGGAAATGGGCATTTACCCAAAGTTGTTGAGGACTGGTCACATAAGCCCTGATGGCCACAGGGTCATGTTTGAAAAGCTGTTGACGCCACTTTGGTTGTGGTAAGAGGGCGGGGAGTGTCTGCAGCTTGTTTCCCTTGATGGTTTGTGTTGAGAAGGATATCTACCAACCTCCTCCTGAAGACTCGTGGGGATATTTGGATAAGAATTCGTTGATTTTCTCCTCCACGGACTTGGGGCGTTTGAAAGCCCGGCTGGCAGATATAGTGCGCGAGTCTCTTGATGAGGAGGCTTGTCCTTCATCATGGCTAATGCTGGGACCCGTGTCTTGGCCTTGGTCCTTCATCTCAGCTCCAGTATCAGGAGGTCCTTGGTCTTTCCCGCCTTACCCCTGATCCTGACTTGTGGCCCCTATTGCCTGCTGGCCTTGGTCTTGGCTCATACTTGTCTGTGCAGCATCAAAGAGAGGTGGCATTGGAATCACCATCGGGGTTGGTTGAGTCTTCTTCTCCATAAATTGCTGACAAGCCTTGAGGGCTTGTTTGGTCTGGGCAAGCTCCTGAGTTGCGGTGGCCCGTTATTTGTCGAACTCCGTCTAGTAGTTGTTCAAAGTTTGACTATAGATCTGCACCTGACGCCGGAAGAGATTCATCTCTGCTTGAGATAGTGGCCTTGAGTCAGGTGTAGGTTGAGCTAGCCAGGCGAGTTTTTCACTTTGCAATGCTTGCACCTCCAGCCCCCAGATGTGTATTTTCAGCTTCATATATCTGGAGTTGAGCTTGGAGGGGGGCAAGCCGTTGGGACACTACAGACTGAAGCTCCTATACCTTGGTGGAGGCATCTATCAATGCTTTCGAGAGGCTCTAGATAGCCGTCCTCCTTCTGCTGCAGCTTTGTGATCTCCTGATGCCCGTCTTGTTCGTGTTGTTGAGCAATCATCAGCTCTTGCTGCAACTTTGTGATTTCTGCTCACAACTGGGTGTTGTTCATTGCCAAATAGAATACCCAGCTGTCCAATAAGGCCCTGGCTGCTACCGCATCCTGGATGAATGTCCCCAAGGCTTGGTAGGCCAACGTTAAGTCCGTTGGAGCAGCCGGTACGTTGACGCTTGCAAGGGCTTGTGTGGTAGTGGCTCCGATGACCTGTACAGTGTCGTCGTCGTTGTCTTCAATGAGTTTCTCCGGTGATCTCTTGTCATCTGGGGCGGTGGGATCTGTCCGATCTGGTGATGGAATAAAAATAGTTTGTACAATTGCATCATCAGGCAACGGTTGGTCGTCCTCGACAGCCTTTGATGGAGAAGTGGGTGGTGTGGAAAGAACAGAAGTGGAAACAAGGATGGGGACAGTTTGTCCAAAAGAGAGAATGGATGGAACAGAGGGAAACTGTAGGGTGGTGTTGAGGACGGGAAGGAGAAGATGGGACAAAAGTGGTCTAGCGTGGTGGTAAAAAGTTTATGACCTGCATCCACGCCAAGGTGTCCCCGGAGACAACTGTGAATCAACAGGATTGAATTGGAGAGGGAGAGCAGTGGGAACATGAGTAATGGAGGATGCGATAGTAATGGAAGGGGTGGTGGAAGATGGAACAGATGGAGAAGTAGTATCTACAGAGGAAATAGGAATGGAAACAGAAGCAGCAGTTGTGGGACAGAAGGAAGAGGAGCGGCAATGGAAACAGGAGTAGGGGGCTATATAGAAGAGGAAGCGGCGATGGTAGAAGCTGGAGCTGTTACTGGTGTGACGGTGGTGGTACAACATCTGGTGGTAGGTGGAGATGAGAAGGGAGGGGCAGCGCCATGCATTCTTTTGTTGGCTGTCGTGTCAATGACTGCAGGTTGGACAGACATGGATGCAGTAGATGGAGGATAGAGGTTAGTGTGTGGCACTATGAATGATAAAAGGCTGGAATGGCAGAAGCCGTGCACTTTTGCCTCGAGAAGTGCACATGCAAAGTTACACAGCAGGGGGCCTGCTACGATATGTTCATGTGTATTTGGTTTGATGGAGATTGTTAGTTCATGGATGAGGAAGACATGCCAGTTGTATGGCACAACCGTGGGGCCAAGAAATCCCAAGAAGGACTCCACAATCTGACTAAGTAGCTTGGACTGGATTCTGTCCTTGTGAAATATTGAAACAACCAAAAAGTTGTTCAACAGATGTGCAGTCGTCTAAATTACTGGGTCTATGATAGCCTGTATTAGGTATCCGTTGTTAGTTTGGATTGGAATTTCATGTGAGGTTTGGATTACGAAAGGTTTTATCAGGGCTTTTGTCTGACGATGAGATATGGGATGGCGATCACCGAACATAATGCCGACAGTGACCATCGAGTCCGCATTAATCCGTACCTTGTACATGATACCCTAGTACAGGAAGTGGAAATGCTTCTTCCACGTGTCCCTGGTGGCATAAGCATGAAGGGCGAGGCCCATGTTGATGTGAGAGTTGAAAAACGCCGGGTAGAACCCCATTGCTTCAAGAAGTGGGCCAGTAATCTAAAAGCCATGGTTTAATCAGGGCTTCAGAAGACAAGGGCCAAATCTGGGTGGCTGAGGGTATCTCGCACTGGATCACGAGAAAAATGATGGAAACGAGAAAAATAGTGGAAAACGAAAATTGGATGGTAGTAACAACAGTTCAGAGCGCAGATATGGGTTCAAGAACTTGGAAAATTTGGTCGAAATTTGAGCAGAGCTTCGCTAGGAAAAAGACTCGAATTCAGCCCTTATATAGCGGAATTTAGAGTGTGTATTAGGTGAAATCCATTTTCCCTTGCTCAGTTCCACCCAAATTTTGGCAGGGACCTTCTTCACAAAATTCTAAGACCTCAGAGAAGTCTGCGAGAGTTCAAGAGGTGATTTGACTGCCCTACGAAGGTTCTGTGAGGGTTCAGACAGTCTGCGAGGGTTCAATTCTTGCAAGAAGTGAATGCTTGCACAACTTGCTCCCGTGGTTGGATTTTCAATATCAGACCATGTAGACAGGCTAATTTCATTGTTCTGATTTCATTTACGTCCCTTGCGAAGGTTGGTTTGATGATCTTGATGCTCTGCGAGGGTTTTGAAGATTCTGCTTCTTTGGAACCCTCGCACACACTAAAAAATGATGTTTCTTCCATCTAGATCCATTGGGTCTAGATTTGGTTGGGATGGTTTGTCCACCATCAGGTTCCCTTGTGTTGCTTGTGATTGGCATGCTTAGAATAGGATCCTTGGATTAGGACTTTATAATATGCATACAATTTGACTGGTCTAAATGTTGTAAACTTAAAATTCCTAGGATTCAATTGAGCAATATTTGATGATAAGGGCCAAAATCAAGCTATCTTGAGTGATAGAAAATAAAATGGAGCCATTTGGAGTGATATGGATTAAACTCATTGATAAACGAACAAAAGTAGGCAATCTGATTCTCTAATTGCAAATGGTCAATTATATCTCCTCTTCATTGTGCCACAAAGATCACTTGGTCATTATGCCCTTCTTTAATTGTGCAAAACCCTGAGTCAAAAATGATTGTCATCCTAAGATTTGTGATTTTAGCCATGAATAACAAATCTTTTCTCAATGTAGGTACATACAACACCCATGTAAGCCTTCTTAGCCCAGCTTCTATTCTGATGTGAAGCACCCCAGTGCCTTCTACTTGATGCTAGCTATTGTCACCTAACAAAGTTTCTTTGCATTCCACAAGATACATATTCATTTAGAGGGTCTTTTATGCACACAAAATGTGACAGCTTTCCAGAATGATAATAATTGGCATCACCTTGTCGCTTGAAATCAACACATGATCTTTAGAGGTGACATCAAAGATGGTGTATGCCCTCTCAATGTTGTCCTCCTCATTTGGTGGTTCATCATCCGTGTTTGCCCTTTCCTTTTGGGCCCTTGTTCATTGGGTTGTTTTAGCACTCTATGGCGTAATGCCCCTTTCTTCTGCAATAGTTACGCATTACATTCTTAATCTTGTCCATTTTCTGTTGCACTGGCTTGCTATTGCTCCTAGATCATCTGACATGATCTTTGTTAGTTTGAAATTCGCCCATTCCTTTGCCTCTGTTCTTGGTGAACAATGCCTTATCTACATTATCACTTTCCTCAACTGGCTCTCTCATGAGCTTTTCTTTTGAAAGATGCAGCTCTATCATCTCTTTAAATTTGGTCCATTCTGACTTTTCTCCCTCTTCCATCAGTTGGGTATGGCTCCGAAGGTGTTTCCCTATTAGAAACATCTTCGTCTTGTGTTTCCACACACGGTAGTTTAATCCATCAAATACTATGCTCATCTTCTGCAACAAATTCATGGCCACTTGGCAATTGGTCTTTTCACCTATCTAGGCAATCACCTAGCATTGTTTCACTTCATTCCCTGGTACAAACAACTACAGCAGAGCACACATTCTTAACAAGTGACACATACATAATGGAAAACATTCTGACTACAGAAGTATATCAAATCTCTCAATGAGTTATATTGATTGACAAGGTCAAAAGCAAGATATTTCACAACATAGGCATCAAGTGATAGATGTCAAATTGGAGCTATATCCAATTGTAGGAATCAATTTTATTAATAGGGGATTGGACAGAGCAATTCAAATGTCTCACACTCAAGGTTGCCCGAACTGAATCACTAGATGAGCTTTGTCATGTACTAAGGACCAATTGAACTATATTTCAAACATAGACTTTAATGAGCCATTTGAATGTCCAGAACTTAAGATTTATCAAATTCAATCAATCAATGAGTTATCTTGAGGATAAGGACCAATGGCGAGCTATCGTGAGTGATAAAAAACAAATATAAGTCTCAAGTGATTAAAATCACATGTTTGGAACCGAAATCAAGCTATCTTGTATGATGTGGTTCAAGTTGGAGCCATTTACAAAATTCCATGAATCTGATCACTCAATGAGAATCTTGAATGATACGATCCAAAATCAAGCTATCTCAGGTGAACAAACCCAAATTTGAGCTACCTCAATTTCATCGAAAAGAGACCGAACTATAGGAATTTGAATGTCCTAAACTTGACATTGTTGATTTTGATCACACAATGAGCAATTTCAAGTGATGAAAGCTAAATTTGCATGTTAGACATCAAATTCAAGCTCGAGTGATAGACATAGAATTTTGCAACATCTAAACTTAAGATGAAGCAATATTGGGCTTTATGTTTAATAATGTTCTTCTAAAATGAACTAAAAGTCTATATTGAATGTCTGTGCTTTATTTCTTCATATTCTCTTGTTGGAGCTCGTTTAACCCTGTATGTTATTCGAATTCTATCGAATACATGATCTAACACGATTTACTTTTAGGAGATGATATACCACATAGATACTCGAGTTATACTACTAGTTAACTAAAATTTTAATAGTTAGCTTACTTAACTAAAATATGATAGTTAACTGAGAAACTACTAACTAGCTAATAGTCACTAACTATGCTAACTAACTAACTAACTATCTAACGAACATTTATGTTAGTATAGCTAGTTAACTACTATACCCCTAAACTAGTTAGTTAATATTACTTAGTCTGTTAATGAAATATTCTGATAGTCAATTAGTTAGTTTATAATAAGTAACCAACTATTATCGAAAGTTTAGCATATTTGATATTTAATATAATAATATTTAGGTATTTTAGCATATTATAGTATTTGGTTTAGTAAGGTATTCTGTTCTAAAATACTAAATATATAATCATACTAATACACTTTTTATTTAATATATATAAATGTGTTTAGTATATTTAGTAAATCATAATAAATAATATAACATAGGAAGTAATAAGTATTTAGTGCAGTAAAAGTTATTCCAAATGCACTTAAACTAAAAAAGACCTAGAAAATAAAATAGAAAGCAAAATAATTTTGATCCGAAATGATCCAAAACCCAAAATTTTCCTCAAAAAAAAAAACAAAGCAACTTACAAACTCTTCTAATAAAAACAGTAGGAAAATTGATTTTGTTTAAAAAGTTTTCCTAACAAAATTGACCCATGAACATTTTTTAGCAAAAAAAAAAATTTCATGGTTACAAATGGTATCAATGTATCTAAGGTAGATGAAATTGATCCACATACATTTTATAACTAGGAAATACATTTTCCTAGTTAGTAGTTAGAAGGCATCCAAATTCATTTCTTAACGAGGAAAAATCGTGTGAAACTAGGGAATTTCACGTTTTTCGTATGTAAGAAATGATCAAAACCTTCTTGTGAAAGCGACGCTGGTGTACACGCCTTCTCCGGCACTGGTTTTGATCACGCCATCCTTCTTGATCGATTCGGCTTCATAGTTGATAATATTCTCATAAAAGAAGGCAGGTCGCAGGAAGGTAAAGGGATTATTAACTGCTCGTGACCGTGGTGCTGGGAAAAGATGCTAATTTCGGGTTCGAGCCCCGAGAGATACACGATGTGCTTGACGCCTTTTCGCTTGGCTTCACGCAAGAAGTTGTCGAGCAGCACACCTTCGACGCCATCGTTGGGTAGCACGATGAATGCAGCGTATACTCCAGTGAAAGCGGCACTGATTGTGGATGAAGTGGCATCTAGAAGCACAGCTTCAGCTCCTTGGGCAGAGAGTGCAGCGAGCTTGCTAGGATCACGAGAACCCACCCGGACAGTGTAGTTGCCTGTAGCGAGCAGCTGCTTGGCCGCCTCACTGCCAGTTTGGCTGGTACCGCTGGTGATCAAAACGATGGGCTCCTCATCACTCATCATGTCGTAGGCTGGCACTACTTAAGCGGCTGCGTGGAGGAACTGTATGCTGTGTGTTGATGAGGTAGGCCGAGGCCGGAGAGGAAGCGACTAATAAATCGATCAGCTTCTAAGATCTGCTACTAGTTGTGTCTGGCTACTCCCCTTCTGTGTCCACAATGAGGCCGGAGATCAGGAAGCGACTGATGAATTGATCAGCTTCTAACTTCTGCTACTAGCTGTCTGGCTACACCTCTTCCATGTCGACAGTGAGTGCTATGTACTACACACTCAGATTGCGGAAAGAATGACTTTATAGCATTCACAAAAAGCTTCCAGAACCATTTATTAGAAGGGAGAAGAGAGGCGTGTGCGTGTTAACTACAAACTGATATGAAAGTCTTGTGGGTGCGGTGCTGATATCCATGAAGCTACATTGTAGCGTTCTCAAAGGCCATAGTATTTAATTTATTTTTTCGTTTTTTGGGGACACTTACCGCCCACCGAGGTTTTAATCTATTAACCATTTATTCGAAGGGAGAGAGAGGCGTGTGAGTGTTAACTACAAACTGATATGAAAAAGCCTTGAGGATGCTGGTGCTGATATCCATGAAGCTGCATTGTAGCCTTCTCAAAGGCCATAGTATTTAATTTATTTTTTCCTTTTTTTGGGGACAATGTCCATGCCCACGGAGGTTTTAACTTTTTTTTTTTCTCTCAAATCAAATTGACCATATATTATAGACTTTTTACAAAATACATAGAAACAACAAAACTTAAAGAATGGTAAGCTTATCATCCTCTTTAAAGAGGAGTAGAGGGGAGATATAGACTAGGCCATTTGAATCTAGATAGTATCCAACAAATGTAGACTCTGAATTTAGTACAAGATTTGTCTTCTATTAGCAAACATCTATGAAAGCTATATTATCAGCAAACATTTCAAAAGTCCATTCAACTCAAATCATGTTCATTATTCAAAAGACTTAGTAGATCTTGTACATAGAGACATTTATTGCCCTATGTAGACCGCTTCCATAGGAGGAGCCATTTATTTTCTAACATTCATTAATGATTTTTCTAGAAGAACTATGACTTACTTTTTGAAGCTGTCAAGTTCTTCAAACAATTTAAAGCATATGCTAAAACTCAGACCCAGAGGAAAATCAGAGCTCTACGTATTGTGGAGAGGGAGAATTCAAAGACTTTTCAAGGCGAATGAGATACACCAACAATCCACGACTAGTTATTCACCTCAGTCCAATGGTGTAGCTGAAGGGAAGAATCAGAATCTGATTGAGAGTGCCAAGAGCATGTTGGCCCATGCCTCCCTTCCTAAGAAATTTTGGGTAGAAGCTGTATCGACTGCTGCCTTTCTACATAATCGGTCCATTACAAAAGCTCTAAACAACAAAACGTCTTATGATGTATGGACATGATCGAAACCTCCACTCAAGCATATTCGAACTTTTGGATGTATAGCATGTGAAGATTTGTCAAAAATTGGCAAATCTAGCTGATCAAAAACCATGTAGAATAGTGTAAATTGTGTACACAAGTGTGTCCCACACATGTGAGGCCATGATGCCACATGGAAAACCCATCCTAATGTAGGTTAGGTCAAGTCAAGAGAGTTGGTCATGTCTATTTGGTGGTCATCTGTTGCAAAGCTACCTTTACAAGCTTTACTTCCGGCGCCACTGGCGCCAGCATTGTCCCCTGTGCCAGCAGCGCCCTTGCTGCTCTCGGCGCCACCGGCACCGGCGCCTCTCCTGACACCACTGTGACCAGAATCCAGCCGGCGCCAAGTTCCTATGGCTAAAAATCTTTGATCGGTTCTAGCGAAGTCCAGAGAGCTCAAATCAATGTGCAATCACCTCACACGATCTAGGCATGATTAAAGGAAGCCTGGGGATCAATAAATTCTAGGGAGAGAAAATGACTTTCTAGAGAGAGAAAATCCTAGAGAGAGAAAACGTGCTTTACCAGCCTACCCACCAATACTATAGGGGAGTGCGGGTTGCGACTCAGGGCGAGCTCCAACCAAGTCTCAGCCTCCCTTGCTGGAATGTTGTCCTGGCACTCGCCTTGGCATGCTAGCGCCCCGGAGACTAGGGTCGGTCACACACTTGAAATGTAACCTTCTCAGATTTATCAATAAAGTGGGATTTTTCTCAAACTGACTCTGATTACCTTCTGGGTTTCAGTGTTCATTAAAAGCGCCAGTTGTAAGGACGCTTCAAACTTTTTAATTTGGCACATAGCTGAGGGTCGTATCCCAGGATGCCAGCGGTATGCCATCGGGACCATTCGGTCTGTGGCGCCAGCGGTATGCTGTCGGGACCATTTGGTCCAGGAACTGGTTGTCTCCATATCTGTCGTAGCTTGTGGTTCTGAGTGTGCCTTGCATGAACGTGAATGGGTTAAGCTCTTAGGGAACGGGCTCTAACCTGTCGGCTGAGTTGGATGGATTGCTTGGGTGGAAGTTACTTGTTTATGGTTGTCCAGTCTGGCGTGGCGCCAGGTTGGCTTCCAGCGCTCGTGACGAAGCTTTCAGTTGGTTAAGTCTGATGTAAGTCAGACCACTTGCTTGGAATGGATGTTACTCGTTTGTAACGAAGCTTCGAGTTGGTTAAGTTTGATGTATGTCGGGCGGCTTGCTTGGAGGGAAGTCACCACATCGGGACCCCCGATCTGGCATGGCGCCAGGTTGAATCTCAATGTTGGTTTCCGAACTTCCAGTTGGTTAAGTCTGATCGTTGTTGGCAAGTTGGCTGCTTGTATGTCAAGTGGGTTTGGATGGCAAGAGTTGAAGGCTGGGAAGCTAAGTCGTGGTTCTCGGCTCCCTTTGGGATGCCTGCACTACATCATCCCTACTTTATAGGACCTACACCTAAATTTAAGGTGAAAATTGGACCAACTAGCTATCTACCAAGCATGACTCTAAGAAATAGACTAGGGTTTCATTTTAGGTCAAGGAGAGTGAGTTAACTTCCTTATTACATGCTGGAAATCCACCTAACTTCAAGAAGGAAGTCGAATTTGCTATGTATTCCAAGCTCCCATAGTGAGAAGATAGAAAATTTTTGGAGCTCATTGGCAATCTCAAGCTAGTTCACTATGTACATTGAGTTTTTGTGATCCAAATGAAACCAAATCAATTTCTACTTGTTTCTCAGGTTAAAGGCCGTACTACAGCCTGTAGTACACACATGTGAGCTCGGATTTCAATGTTGATCAATGCTTTTGATTGTGAATGCTTGTTGTTTGTCAAATTGCCAATCTAGATCAACTTTTTTGTGTCTAGTTTTTTGATAGATTGTTAAGCAAGCATCCAATCACTCTTGTGAATCTTTTGTAGATCCATTTATGGTCCTAAAGTATAGTACTTTCACATGGTATCAGAGCCAAGTACAAGAGTATAAGCCATTGATCTAATGCAAATCCATTTTTAGCAAGTTTTGGTGCTAAAAACTAGTATTGAGAGGACAAGCTAAAATCTTGATTTTGGTGAGGAGATTTGATCCCAAACTTGGTAGGGGTCCAAATCTATACTATCCACATGTGTGGGCACCTCTGAACCTGCATTTAATGCATGGTATTCATTTGATACAAAGAAATTCAATTTGTAAGCTTTTGATGTAATTTTTGGTGGAAATCTTAGGTTAAGATACCAAGATTGAGTGCCATTGATTAGATTTGACATAGGGTCATGAGATCTAATTAATCTAGGCTGAAATCAGGTCCTCTAAACTTGTTTTACAGTTCTTGAAAGTACATCAAAAAGTGTGAGGGAGATTTAGTCATGTTACTGTCCAAAAATAGCCAAAATTGACAAGATTTGATTGTAAGTAGATTTCACATCATCTTATCTTCATTTCAACTTTGAGGGAGTGCTAGAACTGAGATTATAAGTCCATTTGTTGGATTAGAAATCTAATTTGAGTGAAACACTACAAGAGAGAGACCTTAGTGAGTTTCTAGAGACAATCAAATCTATTTCTTGGCAAGATTTGTTTGAAAGTAGTTTTCACTTCATCTTATCTCCATTCCAACTTTGTGAGGGAGTGATAGAACTGTGATTATAAGTCCATTTGTTGGATTAGAAATCAAATTTGAGTGAAACACTGCAAGTGTGAGACCTTTGTGAGTTTCAAGTCAATCAAATCTATTTCTTGTTTGTAGAAGTCACTAGTAAGATGGGATCTGCTAATACCTTCTAGAAGCTAGTGAGAGATTGAATTCTACAAATTATGCTATTTGGAAGGTTAGGATGGAGTCACTCTTGGTGCTCCAAGACCTTTATGAGTTCTTGATTGAAGATGAACATGAACCTCTAGGTGCACAGGAGTTAGCTAGATACAAGAAGAGATCTAGGCTTGCACTTCATTGTGTGAAGATGAATGTGAGCAATGATTTGTTGAGAGAAGTATCAGCATGTACTAGTGCTAAAGAGGCTTGGGAGTCTTAAAATTCAATCTATGAATCTAGTAACACTTCAAGAGTACTCGTGTTTAGAAATCAGATTTTGCAAAGCATGAAGAGAAGTGAGGAGAGTGCACAGGATTATGTACTTAGAATCAAGTCTCTAAATAGGGAGTTGGCTTCCATTGGAGAGAAGATTCATGATGGAGAGCTTGTACAAATTGTCCTTAATGGTCTAGGAGATGACTTTGCAAAGTTGGTCCAAAGTTTTGCCATCCAAGACACTTTGCCAACTATAGAAAAACTTCACAGTGTATTAGTGGCTGAAGAGTGTAGGATGCTCCATGCAAAATCTAGGATGAGTTCCTTGTCTTTGCAGGATGGTGATGAGAAATCCAATTTCTCATTTAAGGGCAAAAAGAAGACTAATGGAAAGAAGAAGCATCCAAAGGAGGCCAAAGAAGAGGATGATGCATCAAGCTCAAAGGACAAGTCAAAGCATAAATGTTTCGTTTGTGGAAAAAAGGGGCATTATGCATCTGAATGCTACAAGAGGCTAAGAGCGCAAGTGGAGGAGGACAAACAAGGAAACCTTGCAAAGGAGGAGGAGGAGGATGAAGTAGATCTATTCTTGATGGCATCTACATCCTCACCAACAAGCAATAGCAATTCAAGAGACAATTGGTGGATCGATAGTGGGGCTAGCTCTCACATGTCTTGTGAAAAGGACTTTTTCTCAACCTTACACTCTCTCAATGCTACTGAAAAGTTGTCTTTACTGCAAATGATGAAGAGTGTAGGATAGATGGTGTTGGCACCATCTCTTTGTGTCTAGAATCCTCAAAATGCATGAATCTAGAAAATGTCCTTTATGTACCATCAATCACCAAGAATATGCTTAGTATTGGTCTACTCTTAGAAATTGGTTTGGATGTCCACTTTAAGCATGGTGTTTGCTTCATCTTGAAGAATGATGTTTGCATTGCAAAGGGATTTAAACATGGAAGATTGTTTAAGTTGGAAGCTAGTGTTGCTTTTGAAAGAATGAGCTTGGCAAAGGAGGAGATCACTCAAGAAGAGATCTTGGCAAAGTGTGATTTTGCTTGCATTGAGGAGGAGCATCAAAAGGAGGAAGATCTTGAGGATCAGCCTCAAAGCATGAGAGTTCCAAGGGAGTCCTCAATGACAATGGTCGAGTCATCAAATTGCATGCAAATTGTCCATTCAAGTGTGCATCTTGCAAGGGTGGTGAGCATTGGAGAGTCTACTATCTTTGAATACCTTTTGGAAAGTAGTAGTAGACATGAGGTGACTTGTTTCTTACCTTTAAGATTCATGGTGTTTATTACTTTGTATGACAAGACAATGAAATGGGATGCTTTGAAATCTATAGTTGTTGTTGATAAAGCGATTTCATTGGATAACTATTTTGTAATAGTTTGAATAGAGTCATAAAAAAATGAAACATCATTTGCTCTGGAAATATTTGTGTCCACATGCTTTGTGCATGATCATTCCAATGTAAGGAACAAAGATTATCATGATAGGAATAATGGTAGTGTTTTGCTCTTCAAGTAGAAATTGTAGAATCTACTTGTTTTCCACCAAAGAATTTGTCTATGGTGGAAATGTGATCTTTCAAGAGTGGAAGATTTGTAAACCTGAAGAAGATCAACACCTTATTTAATTCATTGATGTTTTGGAGTCAAGTCAAGTAGAGGATCAAGCTCAAGACCCGAGGACTCCAAGAAGTATCAAGATGGAGCCATCTAGGCTCAATCATATGGATCAAGCAAGGCAGGTTGTCTTTGGCAACATTATGTATGCACTTAATAGTTTTATTGATGTATCTTCAAGTGCACAAAATGCCTTGGAATCCATGTCTTGGCATGATGTATCGTTTTTGAAGTGTGCTACATGTATATAGACACATTTGTAGAACGTCTTGTAAGGGATCCTTTAAGAGGTGGTGAAAGATCCTACATGGACATCATTCTCTATTGGAGTCTCAAAAGTTCCTTGTTTGTAGCTGGAATTTTTAGACACTTCTAAAAGCTTTCATTCATCTAGTAAGAGAGTTGTAAATAGATCAAGCTAAATTTGAGGAGGAGTGTGAAGAATTGCCAAAAATTGGCAAATCTAGTTGATCAAAAGCCATGTAGAATAGTGTAAATTGTGTACACAAGTGTGTCCCACACATGTGAGGCCATGATGCCACATGGGAAACCCATCCTAATGTAGGTTAGGTCAATTCAAGAGAGTTGGTCATGTCTATTTGGTGGTCATCCCTACTTTATAGGACCTACACCTAAATTTAAGGTGAAAATTTGACCAATTTATCTACCAAGCATGACTCTAGGAAATAGACTAGGGTTTCATTTTAGGTCAAGGAGAGTGAGTTGACTTCCTCATTACATGCTGGAAATCCACCTAACTTCAAGAATGAAGTCGAATTTGCTATGTATTCCAAGCTCCCATAGTGAGAAGATAGAAAATTTTTCGAGCTCATTGGCAATCTCAAGCTAGTTCACTATGTACATTGAGTTTTTGTGATCCAAATGAAACCAAAGCAATTTCTACTTGTTTCTCAGGTTGAAGGCCGTACTACAGTTTGTAGTACACACGTGTGGGCTTGTATTTCAATGTTGATCAATGCTTTTGATTGTGAATGCTTGTTGTTTGTCAAATTGCCAATCTAGATCAACTTTTTTGTGTCTAGTTTTTTGATAGATTGTTAAGCAAGCATCCAATCACTCTTGTGGATCTTTTGTAGATCCATTTATGGTCCTAAAGTATAGTACTTTCACAAAGCATACTCTCAAATCGCTACTGGATTGAAGAAGAAGCTAGATGACACTAGAAGACACTAGAAGAAAATCATTTTTTATTGGTTACTCTCCTGAGCACAAAGCATACTGTGCTCTACAATCCAATTTCGCATAAATCTTTTGCAAATAGAGGTGTAATCTTTGTTGAAGATCAATTTTTCGACCACAAGGGTAAGGCTACAGCCAATTCCAAATTTAGGATTGAAACCAATTTTGACCTCAGGGTCAAAAATCAAAAAATTGATTCAGACTCAGACAACGCGTCACCAAATCTTCAATAGGTGGAATCGCATCAGAGAGTCAAAATTCAGCCCAGAAGGTTGAATCGACCCATACAGTCTCCATCCCGATTTATGGATGATCCATCTTGTTACTTTGTACAAAAACCAAAATTCTGTGTCAGAGGCAATGTCAACTAGTCAAAGTTATAAACAGGAGATCAAATCCACCGGAATCTTTTTCGACCAACGGTCGGTGGATCGAATCAGATCTAATCACCTCGGTACTAAATTCGACCTAGAGGCATATATCGACCCATATATTATTTTGACACTGTCAGTCGATTCCAACTCACGTCACAATCAGAAGGACGTCATTGACATTTATCCAACTCTATACAAAAATTTATTGCTTATAACCATGGCTATCTATTGTAGAAAGTCTCAAGTAAATTAAGTATATCTAATCTTATACTTTCAAGTACAGATCAACACAGTGTATATACCAGATCAAACAGAACGATCAGCTCAGTTTGTAATTTTAGTCTGCATTTTTTGATCAATCAACAATCTAGCAACTAAAGCTCTTCTATTTTGCGCCTCACAGACTAGTGCACAACTTCTTACTCATGTATTCTATTTTTGATTAATTAAAGAGTGCAAACTTTGTCCACACTACTGATTTGTTCTTGGCGCAATAGCATACTGATTTAATGCATCTTGATTATTGTTGCTAGCTTGACGCATTACAGATCCGTGAACCACAGCTCACCATTCCAAATTCTGTTGGGCCCGTAGGTCGAGTTTGTATCTTGAATGAATCGATCCAGATTCTAATTCTGAACATCCATCAGATTATTCAATCTAAACACACTCTGATTTTGAGTCATCATTGAAGTTTTGACATGTTATGGGTCCATTTTTATTTCCTTTGAAGCTGGACAAATTAGATAGAGTATTACATAAACATGCAAGAACTAGATCAGACACTATTTCATGGTGTTTCCCGTTATCTAAAAGGCACCGTTGATGGGTTGAACTCGATGTTTCAACTTGGATTTGTTGTAAAGTGCCATGACCTGAACTATTTCTTGAACAATCAAATTTTGCCATGAATTCAACTTGTAGAAATGAACAAGAATTTGTTATAGTCTCAACTTGTAGGTTTATATGCCATCTTGGGTAAATAGCTAACACAATTCAAGATTTGAAAAATTTAGATGCCATATTGTGTAGGCAACCAACAAAAGGCAAGATCTATGAATATACTCACAATTTTGAACAAGCACTCACTCTAATCCAAAATTAGTAACGTAACATGTGAGAAAGAAATAGAAAAAAAGAAATGTTACAGCATCATCTAAGAGTATGGATTTGGTTGCTTAAATATTGCAATAACACAAAGGTGAAATTACTTTGTTATAGCGAGTATAGGAGTCACCAACAATTGAAAGAGAACTTATAGAAGTCTTGAGTAAGCTAACTCTGCTCTGTAAAAGCTATGAGCTTATTACTGACAATCAGTCTGAAGAAAGAATCGATGCATAAAAGCATTTGCAGTGCCGACTTATCGGGGAAGCCCGACTAGGCCAACTTATCGGGGAGTCTGACTTGTCGACTCAACCGACATATCGGGGGAACCCGACTTGTCCGACATATCGACTTATCAACTACTCCAACTTAATTGGCCACGACAACAACTAGCTCAACTTCGAATAGTTGAAGCCTTCTCACACCCACTTCTTGTACTGTGCAGCGACTTGGACAATGACAATAGCAGCCACGATATCCTCTAGACGGCACAACTCCTCCACGCCATTTTCATTGTACACTCATCTGCACAAATGTAAATTGTATATAGATGACCATTGTAATCTAATTAGCCAGTAGTCAATGTGAAATCTAGGGTTGGCCAATAAGGCAATAGCACTCTAATTATCACAAAATATAATTGTCAGAGTGTACTGATTTAGAATAACATCTGACAATAAATTTCTCAACCAAAATGCTTCTTTAATAGCTTAAGATGCAGCAATGTACTCTGCTTCTGTAGTGGAAAGAACAATAGAGGTTGCTTATGACTGTTCCGAGCCGATGGAGATTGTCATTGTCGACTTTTCCATAGCAGATGCACTGGTCCGTAGTAGCTCAAATATATCTCATGACTCTTATAAGAGCCTTCCACTGGGTGATTCCAAGATTAGCCATGAATTGGCTTAGTGAGCTGACTGAAAAGCCATATCAGGTCTTGTACAGACCATTGCATACATGAGGGATCCAAGTATCAATTGATATAAGTCAACAAGAGTCCTATTTTTTAAGAGTAAATAATATAGCTTTAAAATGGAGAGATATATTAATTCTCATGAGTTTTTCAACCTAATTTGTGCTTCAGACATTAGATTATTTGTGGGAGGTCATAAAGCAATCGAATCATATATTTAAATGGTTGTTTCATAGTATGACAAAATAATTTATACACATGGTGGTGTCACTTGAAGGTTGTATTATTGAAGGTAAACACAGTCATGTGTGTAAACTCTATAAGGCACTTTATGACTTGAAGCAATCTGCTCGAGCATGGTTTCAAAGGATCAATACTTTCCTTATTGATTACGGCTACACACCAAGCTCTTTAGATTCAAATGTTTATTTCAAGATAGTGTAGCAGTCTTTTATCATTATCACTCTATAGGTGGACGACACATTGCTCTTCGGCAATAATATCGATCTAATAAAAGAAGGCAAGACAATGCTATCTTCTGAATTCGACATGACCGATCTGGGCGAAGCTCATTTCTACCTAGGAATACAGATCCACAGAGACAGAAATCAAAAGTTGATCTATATTACTCAACAGAGATACATCTACAATATGTTAGTCAGATAAAATCTAGTTAATTGCAAGTTAGCTCTCTCACCAATGAAACCAGGTCTCAAATTGTCAAAGGACCAGTGTCCCCAAACAATCAAAGAGAAAGAGCAGATGCGTGAGTATTCTTATCATTCGATAATAGGATCTCCTATGTACGCAACGATCTGTACCAGGCCAGACATAGCTTTTTTAGTCAGCTCCCTAAGTCAGTTTATGACTAACCCTGGTATGACACATTGGAAGGCTCTTATCAGAGTCATGAGATATCTTTGAGCTACTATGGACTTTTTCATTTGTTATGAAGTAGTTGACAATGACAAACTCAATTTACTTAGTGGTTACACAAATGCAAGTTGGGCAGGAGATGTAGACACTCGTAAATCTACTTTTGGATTTACTTTCTTCCTCAACAATGGTCCAATTTCCTAGAACAGTCGAAAGCAATCTTCGATAGCTCTATGAATCAAAGTATATCACAGCCTCACAAGCTACAAAGGAAGCAATTTGGTTGAGGAACTTACTTTCAGATATCAATCTGAATCAATATGCTCCGACATTATTATTTTGCAATGTGAAAACCCTAAAATTGATTGGATCTCTCATGTTTGAAGTTTGTGGTCTTTTTTCAAGAGTGTGTTTCAATCTTAGAAAGTGCAAAAGTTCACAAGATTGTAGGTTGATCATGTTTTGATCAAGTGTCATCAATTCTATGTGTTGGACTTGCTAGGTTTAGTGCAAGAAAGAGTTTTGAGAGGTTTCATATCTTTGTAATTTCTTCTTGAATCCATTTGTCGACCTTCAAGAGAGTGCTAAGTGCATTGGAATAGGTTAAAAGATAAGATCAAATCATTGCAACATGGCTACAAATGGAGGCTTCATGTTGGAGAGCAATGATAGGCTCACCTCAAGCAACTATTCTACTTGGAAAGTGAGAATGGAGTCTCTCCTTGAGATGAATGAGTTAATGGACATTGTTGTAGGTGTGGAGGAAATACCTTTGACACCTCAAGAACAATTGAGGTATGATAGGAGGGCAAAGATATCCCTTCATGTGATCAAGATGAATGTGACAAATGAACTTCTCAAGGTCGGTTGGTCATAGAAAGTTGATTACGTACATAAAACGAAAGCATCACTCCCTTGACAAAATCCAAAACATAGGTGATTTATACACAACCTGAACATTGACTTCAATGCATGGATTACCATGATAATCAACAACTTTCACTTTCAGCATGTGTATTTCATGCCCATGTTGTTCCTCAAATACCTAGATATAATGTCATATTATTCCTTCGAGTGATTTGTTTTCTTTAGAACAAAGTCATTCAAAGAGTTATTGCCACAAAAAGTCTATCCTTCCTTGTTAAGAATCAAATTTGCTGTAGTTACGTTCTTTTGCCAAAATTAATATCTCCATATAGCATCAACCCAACTGCTATAACATGTTAAAGCAAGATAGACGTATATAGCTGTGCAGGAGTTTATTGAAATGTGGTTCAAAACCGAACCTAAACGAATGAAGTAAGAGAAGGCCGTAGTAATAATGATGCTACATGATCACAAGATGTAGATGTTTTCTTTATTAGTATTTGAATGCTAGTAAATCCTAACCCACTCGGACAGTGTAGTTGCCTGTAGTGAGCAGCTGCTTGGCCACCTCAGTGCCAGCTTTGCTGGTACCGCTGGTGATCAAAACGATGGGCTTCCCATCACTCATCATGTCCAGGGCTGGCATTAATCAAGCGGCTGTGTGGAAGAACTATATGTTGTTTTGATGAGGCAGGCCGAGACCCGAAAGGAAGCGACTGATCAATTGATCAGCTTCTGCTACTAGTTGTCTGGATACTCCTTTTCCGTGTCCACAGTGAGTGCTCCTAGATACACACTCAGATTACAGAAAGAGAGGCAACGACTTTATACCATCACCAAAAGCTTCTAGCACCGTAGACGAAGGGAGAGAGAAGCACGGGTATGGAAGCGAGTGCTGGTGGATATCGAATATCTGGGAAGCTGCACACAACCTTCTGGAATGCGAAAGTAATTAAATTTTTGAGTCACGGCCATATAAGTTGAGCCTTGGAGTCACGGCACTTCAGCTCCTGCTTTGGGCTCACAATGAGCATAAGTCACATAAGAAAAAATAAAATATACTTCTTTTGTTATTGAAGGATGAGAAAATAATCAATGTACAAAAAGATGAAAGTACATAGAACTATCATATTGCCTAAATTCAAAGATTAACTAAGATAAAATAATTTTAAAATATTTAAATCATTAATCACAACCTCTTACTTGATGTAAGTCACTAATTAGAAGTGTTACTAATAGATAATGCATTAATCTTTGAAGTAGCCGCTCATGCAAATTGATCTGGTTGAAGAATCGAAAGCGTTTGCGAACGTTGCAATGCAACATAAATACATTGACGGAAAGATATAATGACAAATGGTAACGTAACATTTTGTCCCTAGTGTTTTACAACAAGCTCTGGACTTAAGGACAAAAAATCACTAAATTTCTTGTGGAGACATCGACATGTTTCCAAAGCAAGGGGGATGAAATCTTCTCTAGAAGCACAGTCATTATAATCTTGCTCCTCTTGAGTTGCGTGGGATGCAACAACCCCCATGTGGTGGAAGAACAACCAAGAAGGTCCTGTCGAGAGGGATCGACAATAACATGTCCAAAAGTGCAAATTCTCTCACACGAGAGAACAAGGTCAACACGTAGACGAGATGCCTGCGAAGATTGGGGGCCTGCATCTTGCAGGCACTGCTCACTTTCGGCCCCATGCACAATCACAAACACTAGTTTTTTTTTTTTTTAAGTAAAAAATTAAATTTGTATTGCCAAAACCCTCTCTGCCCAAGCTTGTCTTCCTCCTTTTGAGAAACTCCTCACTTTCATCTCAAATCACGTACAAGAGACCCTCTTGGAGCACGTGCACAAGCAAACCCTTTCCAACATGCTCTCTGAGGCTCCTTCGGTGTTGCATCGAGCTCGATTTCGTTCTTGTGCGGGTCCAGGTGCGAGGGCTTGGCTGTCAGCTCGACCTGTTATTCCTTCCTTTCGGTTGTCTTCGGCCATTTTCACCACTGCTCTTCGTCTTCGCTTGAAGCTACCTCATTCTTCGGTCTTGGGTCTCTCCAGGTGTGTCTGTGGTCACCCTATTGATGCTCTTGCTATCCACCTCCTCCGCTGTCCTTCTGGGAGTGAGCACACTGCTACGCATGATGTTGTCAGAGATACACTGGCCGCTATAGCCAGAGATGGAGGATTTCATGTCCTTAGGGAGCAGTCTGATGTACTTTCTTCTACCGTGTCCCAGTCTTCCCACAGGTGTGTTGACATAGTTAACATTCTATGCGAAAATTCTGATCTAGTGGAGAGTGCATATCAGATATGCAATCACTGACTGATTGCCAAGCATCGAAACCATAAACAACATCCACAAGTAACAAAGTGATGGAAGAGCTCACATCAAGCAAAAGAGCTTTCAAAGAAAAAGCATCTTTATTACAAAGAGACTAAGTAAAGGTCCCCTTTGCATGGGACGCCACGTGGTATAGACTTAATAAATGCATGAAATTCACTGTTGGCCTCTACGTGGCATTTTAGGCTATATACAGGTGTAGTCCCGATATCGGCCCGGGACAAGCCCTCGGGCTAGCTTCTTTACTAAAGCCTACCTACCAAACTGAAACAGTACATAATTATAAACTACAATTACAGTTGAGCACATTATTTCTAACTCCCTCTCTTAAGCTCAAGTGTTATTTAAATATCAAACTAACTGTACACTTATTACAGTATCACATTTGAAGCTTTCATAAATAAATCAAATCAAATCTAAGCTCAAATGTGATAAGAGTATCTAAAATTAAAATGTGTAGCCATGTCCTGGAGTGTCTGTATAGATCATATGCAATTTTCCTGCTACATGTACTCGACTTACACTCAAGTACACAGTCAAAGCACTTGACTCACAAAGTATCACCCAAACACCATGCTCTCAACAAGAGTCTGCCACACTCTGAACTTGACTTGTTCACCATCAACTTCAGACCACGTGAGACACAAGACTCACACTGAGGAAATCTCACTGCCACCATGAGATTATCATCCTCCATCTTACTAGGCTGACATCCTATCAGACCTTTACAAGAAAAACTCATAATGCTGATAACAATGAGCAACTATGGCTCAACCTGAGGAAATCTTACTGCCACTAAGATTATACCCTCACCAGAAAATCAGCTAGTAGACATGTCAACAAGTCACTAAGCATCAAATGAGTACTTTTGTTTTTCTTTTCAATAGCAAATGCATAACCAATCAAACTCCAACTCAGATCTACGTCTAGTCACAAAAGACTCTCATGACAAAGTCACATGCAAGCAATCACATTCATGCAACCAGCACAAATGACAAACATATCAATTGATGATCACTGCTTGCTGAAGAAGATATTCTCCTATACCTGTACCTCCTAGAGATACATCCCTGTCCAAGTGTCCCATCCAAAGCCATCCATTCCAATTTGCCTTGCCTTACCAAGCTACCATTCATCTTTCATGCACCAAGCATACATGTCTTCCAAAGACTCTGATGAATCCCCTACATCTCATGAGCTTTCTCATGTAGGTTATACGCTTTGACAAGCATTCACAAACATTATGGATCATATATAAACTTGGACTCTTCACAACAAACAAGCTAACAAGCTTTTACCTATAAGTCAAGTGGTATCTCTTATCATAACATCCAACTCACCATTAAGGCTTTTTTATCATGGATTACTAAGTTCCATAGCACCACACGTATCCTGCTTGCTGCTTCTTGTTACATCCTGTAACATGATATATGAATATGCTCTCATAGATCCTGAGAGTTATGTCTCATCAACCCTGATCTTACTGAGATAAAATGGCTTCATATGACTTCGACTAGGCTTCCTTGATCTCACTCCAAAAGACCACAAACCATCCAAGTTCAACATCCAATGCCAAGCCTACATATCCGCAAATATAGCCAATGCATAAAAGCCTCAAAGAAATGGCTTACCAATGCTCCTGATGGTAGATAACATTCTATCAATGCCAATCCAAGTATGGAACCCTGTTGCATTGCCGACCATGTACACATCTCATGCACACCATGAAGTCCATGCCACTGCAGCAATATGCCTCCAGTAGATCATAGAGACTACCCTCTCTACATCTTTGTCCCTTCATGAACCGTAGTCAAGCTACTAGATTTGCTTCCTTACTTTTCTCTTTGGCTCATCCAGCTAACCTTTGTCAGCTGTTCCTCGCACCAAACAGTTCCTCAATTCACTAAGAATTGCTCTCGTTATCAGTATTTCCTTGTGGGCTGCCTCATAGCCTACCTGCTATGGAATTCGTTTTACTTTGATTCTACAAATTGATTTTGTATGCACTGAATCAGAGGGCTTTGCATCTCCAATCTCCCTAGACCATCATGTGCCCCCTACGGCGTCCTTATCGTTGCTCGGTTCTGATGCTACCATTGATGGAACTGCTCTTCCAAGAGCTACGATTGTGCACGTTCCTCCACATCCTAAAGGCTCTGATACCAAGTTAACATTCTATGCGAAAATTTTGATCTAGTGCAGAGTGCATATCAGATATGCAATCACTGATTGATTGCCAAGCATCGAAACCATAAACAACATCCACAAGTAACAAAGTGATGGAGGAGCTCACATCAAGCAAAAGAGCTCACAAAGCAAAAGCATCTTTATTACAAAGAGACTGATACATATACAAGTAAAGGTCCCCTTTGCATGGGGATGCCACGTGGCATAGACCTAATAAATGCATGAATTTCACTGTTGGCCTCTATGTGGCATTTTAGGCTATATACAGGTGTAATCCCGATATTGGCCCAGGACAACCCCCCAGGATGGCTACTTAACTAAAGTCTACCTACCAAACTGAAACAGTACATAACTGTAAACTACAATCATAGTTGAGCATACTATTTCTAACTGACATTGTCCTCTCTCGAGATGGGCTTCGTACTTTGGTAGATGTTGTTGTTGTTGATCCCACGCGTGGTGACCTACTGCCTCGCTCTACCTTCACACCAGGAGAAGCGGCAGGCGTGGTAGCACAAGAGAAGGACAAAAACTACTTCGACAAGCACCCTACTGATGCTTTCATTCCCCTGGCAATTGAGCCTTATGGCACCTTGCATCAATGCTTTCAGGATTTTCTTCGCATGTGTTCTCATCAGGCAACAGAGTGTCAAGGTATTCCTGGTTCTATTCTCGTGGCTTCTTTCAAACAACGTATTTCCATTTCCTTGCAATGTGCTCAGGCCCTATCAATCCTACAATGGACGAGGTTTGCTACATCTCATCTCCCTTCATTAGCTGACTCACCACCTCTTCACTTTTCTGATCTGCTACAATCAATTGGCAGACTCCCACTAACATCATCATTGCACTTTTATTTTTAACATTGGACTATTCTCCTACTAATCTACTAATCGACATTTTAATCTTCGTCCAACTTTTATCCAGACCTGCAGATTTCTTTGTGTTTCTACACAGTTTGTAGAACTACTCGGAAATGGCTCATAGGTGGCTCTGACATATCGGGCATCATCCGACAATCTTTATCGGGCATGGTCCGACAAATCTTGTCAGGTGAAAGTTTATTGTTCATCTTAAAAGCTACAGACTTGCCCTAACCATTTAGCAAGTAATTTTTCGGGAAGATTCAACTGGATGGATGCTAGCTCACTATCCATTATGGTTGTGACCTAATTAGTTGTCCTACTATTGGATGTTGCCGCATTTGCTTAAGTATAAATAGTTACTCATATTTCTATATAAAAAAATCAATGATCTTAGATCAAAAAGTATTGAATAGTTAGCGTTCTCCTTCTCAAGCCTGCGAGCTTGAACATTCTTGAGCATTCTAGCTCAGTTCTTTAGAGTTGATTAGAGATTGCTATTGCGCTTACTGCTTACTAGTAGCTACACTTAATTCAGACTTATATTTAGTCACTAAGAGATAGCTTAGAGTATGTGGCTCCGATCCGCAAACTTGTTGTACTCATTTACATATGTTTCGTTTTCATACTGAATCAATACTATCTTCTTATTGTATTCAGGTTCGTCTCAGAATGTATGCATTGTTGTAGTTCTTTGCGACTGATTATTTTTTAGATAATTCAATGCTTAAATGTTTGGCTATGTAATCATTGTAGTACTAATGATTTCAAAGTGAGTTACTATAAGATCGAACGTGATTTCTATCCAATTGTTTTGTTTGAAATTGATAGCATAAAGAAGGGGGAAGATAGTTTATTTTGCTGCTCATGATAAGTTTTAATTCTTGTCGTTTGAATTTTTTTTATTCGATTATATTTGACCTATCTTTTCACACCTCTATCCAACATGGTATTAGAGCATTGATTCTTCAAGGCCTAATACTATATCAGAGCGCAAGCTCTAATATTTGATATCTTTTGCAATATCAAATTATACTTCAGTTCATATCACTGTTTGTTTTGGTATCAGAGAATTGATTCCAATTGTAGCGCAGCAGAGTATCTCTCTTAACATCATCAGACTAAAGTTCCAGATGGATTCTCAAAGTAAAGTCGATCTTATTGCAGACAAGTATAATGGATCCAATTATCATTTATGAAAATTTAAGATGAAGACCTTGCTAATCGCCAATGAGTTGTGGGATGTTGTTATAGGTATTGAAGTGAAGCTTGAAGACGACACAGACGACTCGAAATGAAAGTCGAACGATGGTAAAGTTTTCATGCTTATAATCCTCAATATATCAGATAGCTGAAGCCAAAACTTCGAAAGAAGTTTGGGACATCCTTAGCTCACTGTATGATGTGAGAGACGTAACTACCAAGTTACATCTTTGAAGGAAATTCTTCACACTCAAGATGTCGAATAATGATTCCCTTCATAATCATATCAACCAATTTAAAGGCTTTTATGGTCAAAGACAAATATGCGAATTCGGATGATTCGTGGTTTCTGGATTTTGGAGCTACTCAACATATGACCAATCATTATGAGATTTTCCATTCCTATACACCTTACAGCACAAAGAAGTATGTTCATCTTGGTGACGATAGCACTCACACTATCGAAGGTGAAGGTACTGTAAGATTAAGGTTCCAGCATGATCAATTCAAACTACTGTTAAAAGTCTATTATGTTTCTAAACTCTTTTCAAATTTGTTATCAGTAAGTAAAATTATAGATTTAGGTCATAAAGTGGAGTTTGAGTCTGATCAATGCAGATTATCGATAGGAGTAATAAGATCCTTGCACTCGGCAAGAGGCATGGATGCTTATACAGCTTGGCACATTGTTATTCTGATTCTAGTCAAGGCTTGAAAACCTCTGTTCTCGTCAATAAAGCATTACTATGGCATCATCGCTTAGGACACTTAAATCATTCATTTGTTTTGAACATGTCCAGACAATCCCTTGCACTTGATCTCGACTATCCTTCTGGCAAAGTCGATCTCCTTGTCTGCCATAGCTGCATCCTTGGAAAGCAGACTAGGATTCATTTTAGATCGAGTCATAGGCATGCAGCAAAAGGTCTGTTAGATGTTGTTCATTCAGATATATGTGGACCTATGCAAACTCTTTCATTGCTAAATGCAAAGTACTTTATTACTTTTATTGACAAATTCTCTAGAAGAATAGCTATTGACTTCATTAAGCAAAAATCAGAGGCTTTCATCAAGTTCAGACAATTCAAAGAGCATGCAGAAAAATAAACTGGCAAACGAATCAAAGTACTGAGATCTGACAACAGGAGAGAATAAATATCCACTGAATTCAAGAAGTACTGCCTTAACAATGACATTGAGCAACAATACATTACCTCCTATTCGCCTTAGTCAAATGGCCTTGTTGAGAGAAAGAACAGAATCTTAGTCGAATCGGTAAAGTGCATGTTATCACATGAGACACTTCCGAAGTCCTTTTGGGCTGAAGTTGTTTCAACAATAGCCTATATTCAGAATAGATGTCCTACTAAAGATCTCTCAAACAAAACACCATTCGAAGTTTGGACATGTACCAAACCTTCTTTATTGAACTTATGAGTTTTTGGATGTACTACTTATACGCAGATTCCTCATGACCTCAGGAACAAGCTCGCCTTCCAAAGTATTAAATGTATTTTCATCAGCTATACTACTTCAGATCAAGCCTACAAGTTGTTCGATCCCATCGAGTCGAAGATATTCACTAGCCGAGATGTCATCTTCATCGAAGATCAGTTTATAGACCTCAAGGGAAAAGACAAAGCCCATGTAGCTGACTTGTCTGACTCGTCCGACATATTGAACTTCAAGGTTCCTCAATCGACTATTCCCATTGAAGGTCCAAGCTTGTCTACTTTTGACAAACAACATATCAATGGCAAATCCAAAGAAGATAATGTTGCAGTTCAGCAACTACAAAATGATGAATATGATCAACTTCCTTTATTCCCAGAAGATCATCGAGAACTAGCAGACCACCTATAAGAATATTAATGAGTCTTCAGCTTACTTTGTTCACAAACTGACAATTGTTGAAGAGGTGCTCAGTCAGCCCGATTCCGATCTCTGGAAAGAAGCTATGGATAAAGAATATTCATCTCCTATCAAGAACTAAACATGAACAATTGTCGAATTACCTGCTAGTAGAAACGTAGTTGATTGCAAATGGATTTTCAAAGTCAAGTACAAAGTAGACGGAAGCATCGACAGAAGAAAAGCCCGACTTGTTGCTAGAGTATTTTCTCAAATATACAACGTTGATTACACCAAGACCTTCAGTCCAGTAGTCAAGCATTCTTCTATTCGACTTTTATTATCGTTTGCTGCTGTAGCAGATTTGAAAATACATCAAATGGATGTACAGATAACATATCTCAATGGAGTTATTGAAGAAGACATTTACATGGTGCAACTCGAAGGTTATATTATCGAAGGTAAACACAATCATGTGTGTAAACTCCATAAGGCACTTTATGGCTTGAAGCAACCTGCTCGAGCATGGTTTTAGAGGATCAATACTTTCCTTATTGATCACAACTACACACCAAGCTCTTCAGATTTGAATGTTTACTTCAAGATAGTGTAGCAGTCTTCTATCATTATCACTTTATACGTGGATGACACATTGCTCTTCGACAACAATATTGATCTGATAAAAGAAGGCAAGACAATGCTATCTTTGGAATTGGACATGATCGATCTGGACGAAGCTCAATTCTGCCTAGGTATTCAAATCCACATAGATAGAAATAAAAAATTGATCTACATTACTCAATAGAGGTACATCTACAATATGTTAGTCAAATATAATCTGGTTAATTGCAAGTTAGCTCTCTCACCAATGGAACCAGATCTCAGATTGTCAAAGGACCAATGTCCTCGAACAATCGAAGAGAAGGAGCAGATGCGTGAGTATCCTTATCATTCGATAATAGGATCTCTTGTTTATGCAATGATCTGTATCAGGCCAGACATAGCTTTTGCAGTCAGCTCCCTATAAGTCAGTTCATGACTAATCTTGGTATAACACATTGGAAGGCTCTTATCAGAGTCATGAGATATCTTCGAGCTACTATGGATTTTTGCATTTGTTATGGAGCGGTCGACAATGACAAACTCAATTTACTCAATGGTTACACAGATGCAAGTTGGATAGGAGATATAGATACCCATAGATCCACTTCTGGATTTACATTCTTTCTCAACAATGGTCCTATTTCCTGGAATAGTCACAAGCAATCTTTGATAGCTCTATCTTCTACAGTATCAGAGTATATCGCAGCCTCTCAAGCTACAAAGGAAGCTATTTGGTTAAGGAACTTACTTTCAGATATCGGTCTGAATATGCTCCGACATTATTATTTTGTGATAATCAAAGTGCCATCGCCTTGTCAACCAACCCTAGATTTCATTCTAGGAGTAAGCTCATTGAACTCAAGTATCATTATGTCAGAAGCAAAGTTCTCAACAAAGAAGTCAGATTGCAATACTATTGAATGCAAGATATGATAGCAGATATTTTTATTGAAGCATTAAGCTTGGATGCACACAGAAAAGCTTAAAGATCAAGGCATTCATGGTAAATAGTTAGCGTTCTCCCTCTCAAGCCTGCGAGCTTGAACACTCTTGAGCATTCTAGCTCAGTTCTTTAGAGTTGATTAGAGATTGTTATTGCACTTACCGCTTATCAGTAGTTGCGCTTAATTCAGACTTATATTTAGTTGCTCTAAGATAGCTCAGAGTACAAGGCTTCGATCCGCAAACTTGTTGTACTCATTTACATCTGTTTCGTTTTCATACTTAATCAATATTATCTTCTTATCGCGTTTAGGTTCGTCTCAGAATGTATGTGTTTCTGTAGTTCTTCGCGATTGATTATTTTTTTGATAATTCAATGCTTAAATGTTTGGCTATCTAATCATTGTAGTACTAATGATTTTAAAGTTAGTTACTCTAAGATCGAACATGATTTCTATCACAATTGTTTTGCTCAAAATTGATAGGCGGAAGATAGTTTATTTTGCTACTCACGATAAGTTTTGATTCTCGTCTTTCAAATTCTTTCTATTTGATTATATTTGACCTATCTTTTCACACCTCTTTTCCATGACACCTACAAGATGCAGTTACTGTGGGCTTTTATTGGCATCACGTTGAATCTTTATTAAATGATACTGCACCTTCTCTATGAAGTTGAGTTGGACAGTGTTGAAATCTAGGTTGTGCGGCAAAAAACAACGATGGGCTCTGGTGATCCACTTTGAGATCATCCAAGCTGTAAACCGAGATTCCCAGCATCCTCCAATCATGGCAGCAATCATCCTCCAGATCCTAAATCCAAGATAAGCATCCATTGCCAATCAAGGATCAAAATCAGGCCATTGTTGTGCCATTGATAGGTGGAGTACAACATCACTACACTACCATTATATTGCAAAATAGAGTCTGTGACTGAGTTGTAGCTAAATCGATTTGTAGTCATGTGAATCCCTGGCCATGCTGTCAGTCAGAGAATAAGCACTAGCTGCTAAGTAGAATCGTTGAGAAGTAGAATCGTAGCCAGCCAGGAGAAATCGATGCTAACAAAAGTAGAGATTCTTGAGCAAACGATGAGTAGATGCTTGAGCGAACAGTAGGAGATTCTACAGCAAACATATGTTTTGACCATTTATCCTCAATAACATCTTGTATGAACTCCAAATCTAAACATATGTAAACTCTTTTTGGTTATGCAAAATCCGAAAGATCAAAATGTACGTGAATGCTTTCTTGCTCTAGACGCAAGTTGGCATATGTTTGTGCAAATGAGGTATGGTTTGTTGGGCAGGCTTTAATAGTTTTTTCACATTGAGTAGCCATGAAAACCCTATGAAACGGTTGGTAGAAACAATTCCATGCCATGATGAACTTGACAAAATCAATGGCCATGGAAGCTTGACAACCAACAGCCGCTATGACTGATGTGGGCATAGAGGCTACTACAACACCTTAACCCTACTTGCCCTAGTATTTAATCAATTGTATGTAGTTCATCCATTATATAGTCTTTTATTTCATGTTTTTGTTAATCACATTTTTCTCTTTCAAGTCTATTTAATCTTGCACAGTGATTTGTTCTTTCCTATGTTGGGCATAACACAAATCTATAAAATCAAATTTTGTTAGTGTCTTTTGAAAATTGTATTTCATTTTTTTCAAGGTCCTATGCTTGTCATAGCTAACGTAATTTTCTTTGCAAATATTGCTCTTTTTCATCAATTCTTTTAGTTGTTACTCAATGCTCTCAAACAAGTGAGAGTTCATCTTCTAAAATTATTGATTGAAATATTTTTCAGCAGACCACGCCTGTCGAGTCTCATTGTAAGTAATCTTAGCATCTTTTATTTGTTATTCATTTGAAATTTTTCAAGTAGTTGTTTATCAAGAAATGATTCTTGTAACACAAGATGTTAGGATTGTTAGTTCTTTTTCATTGTCGTCGAATATTGGGGCACCATAGACCACAGTGTTCTTTTGAATCTGAATAGAAAATTGATGTGGATTCAAAAGAAGAGACTCTTTGTGACTGATTCCAGCAAATTCACGAATCCTCCCAAAGTAAGCGATTCTCGACATGTTAGTTGTTCTTTAATTTGAAAAAGGATTGGATCTCAAGTTGATTTTCACGAAGTCCCAAGGACTTCTGACAATGTTCAACATGTGGAGAAAATGATGATCAAGATGTGGACACTGAAATTGGGGGATATGAGACTCTCAATATTCACATAGATTATGTGGTTCTCAATCATTGCCAACTATCACAGGCACCACAGGGTAGGTGTACAATCAGAGCTGAAATCAAAAGAGAAATATAGAAGAGACTTTTTGATCAAACCGCTTTTAACTACTCATAAAAAAAACCGCTTACCAAATCTGAGATTTGGATGTTACGAAATATAATTGGTGCTCATTTTCCTAATTGGAGAAACTAAGTTTCAAGAAAATTAAAGAACTAGGGTCAAATTTTTCTTCTACATAGCAAGGATGAAAAAAATATTATTTATGTGCAACTATTAGGCCAGAGAAGAATTGCTATTCTTATTTTCAGAATGCAACAAAATTTGTTGTAAAGCTTACAAGGTCATTCATGTAATTGGACATCTAGACTTCAAAGAATGTGCGCACGTAAGATTGCTAAAAGATTCAAATTTTGTTTTACTACAAGGTGCTAACCCCCCCACCACCACCCTCAAAAAAAAAAACTATTCTTTAAACTTTCAAATGAAGAATAAAAAAATTTGCAACGTATTTTATACCAAAATAAAGCTCAAAAGAAGATCGATGAAGTGCCAAAAAAATTCCAGCTCTTCACAAATTCAAAAATAAATCAATATTTCTACAAGCATTGAATTTAATTCTTTCTTCATTTAATATATTAGGTTCAAGTGCAACCTATGTGACTAGGTTTTAACACAAGCTAAACCCAAGGTGAACTGTCACATAGGACTATTAGCAAGTTAATTAATCCAGATCATCAAACATGTTTAAGTAAGGAAGAGGCCCTTTTGGAGTTCAAAAAGGGCCCTAATATATTACAAGGCTCCCTACAAGGACGAACTATCTTTACAGATGTTTTGAATGCAATTGCTTGATTAAACTTGCCAAATTCTTTATATTTTTACCTTCCTAACAATTTTACAAAATTGGAGATATTTTTTTATGTACAAGGACTTCTCCAAAGCAAAAAATGTGCCATATTTAAGTTATTTGTATTTCTTCAAATTTTGGAAAAGAAATTTTGGTCTAGTGAACATTCTCAAGAACTAAAAGATGATAGTTTGTTCTACTTATGATCTCAACAAACTATTGAGCGACAAAAGTTTGCAAAATATTAAAAACAAATGTTTGGATTGTGCTCAAGATATTTAAACCAAATGTTTGGAGTGTGGTCAAAAGTTTTGGGCCTTGTCATTGATGGCATGCATCAAAAGAAGATGTTGTGCCATTTTGTCAAACTATGTCCCACAGGGTTTACAAAACTATATTGAGATTTTTCAAATTTGATCATTAGACAAGTTATGACATTTGCCCAAGATTTGGCATTCCTAACAGGTATCAAGATGAATTGGGATGACTTCTTGCCAGATTGGCATTTGATTCGAACTTGCCAATCAAATCTTGAGATGTATCATATCATTTGCAACTAACAAGGCTATATCATAGAGCGGCAATGCTTGGTGGGTCTTGCGAGAATAAATTTGTTACATGGACAAAGTCCCAATGGCTCAAAGGAGTTCATTCCGCCTTTCTTTTGCATCCATGTGATAGTGCCAGATTAACCTTCATGGAGTTGTTTGTTTCAAAGTAAGATTTAAACATATTGTGCATTGCTTCATCGTGTTGCACCTCATCATCATCATCATTAGAATCAAGTGCATTACTCTTTTCTCCAATTGTATTTGCCTCTTGAATTTGTTTCATTCTTTGTTCTCTCATTTCTATCAGAACTTGACTTTGATTGTAACTAAACATGAATGGATCAACTCCGTGAAATGGCATTCGATTTATTGGCTACACACATAAACAAATTCAATAGGTGACATTCATAGATTGACAAACATTATAATAAAAAACAATCATATAAAGTTAACAAACCTCAACGTCTTCCAAATTCGATGGTTGACCCTCATCTTTTCGTCCAAACTTCCACAAATGATTTTCAACAATGCGTCTTTCATGCATCTTTTGCCCCTCACACTTGACGCATGTGCACCATACTTTATCTTGAAATAAAGTACATGTCACTTTAGTATAATATTTGAAGTCATTTTTAGCTTATAGTAATAAATTCTTTATGAACAAGAAAACTTGCATGTTTATCATTTACTCTGTTGACCTGAGTAGTGTCTTCATCGCTAGACTGATCTGAATGTGATTCATATCCTTGTGATAAACTGCATATATGCACAAGTACAAAACACAAATAACATAAAATTAGTCAATTTGAAAATACGTTGATATCTTATCTTTCGATATTTAGATAGTATGATTCTTATATGATTCTCATGTTTTGATTTTGTTGGAGGGTTTGCGGATCTCAAGGCATCCCTTGTGAAGAATTGCCAAAAATTGGCAAATCTAGCTTGATCAAAAACCATGTAGAATAGTGTAAATTGTGTACACAAGTGGGTCCCACACATGTGAGGCCATGATGCCACATGGGAAACCCATAGGTTAGGTCAAGTCAAGAGAGTTGGTCATGTCTATTTGGTGGTCATCCCTACTTTATAGGACCTACACCTAAGTTTAAGGTGAAAATTTGACCAACTAGCTACCTACCAAGCATAACTCTAGGAAATAGACTAGGGTTTCATTTTAGGTCAAGGAGAGTGAGTTAACTTCCTTATTACATGCTGGAAATCCACCTAATTTCAAGAAGGAAGTCGAATTTGCTATGTATTCCCTCTCTCCATAGTGAGAAGATAGAAAATTTTTGGAGCTCATTGGCAATCTCAAGCTAGTTCACTATGTACATTGAGTTTTTGTGATCCAAATGAAACCAAATCAATTTCTACTTGTTTCTCAGGTTGAAGGCCGTACTACAGCCTGTATTACACACGTGTGGGCTCGGATTTCAATGTTTATCAATGCTTTTGATTGTTAATGCTTGTTGTTTGTCAAATTGCCAATCTAGATCAACTTTTTTGTGTCTAGTTTTTTGATAGATTGTTAAGCAAGCATCCAATCACTCTTGTGGATCTTTTGTAGATCCCTTTATGGTCCTAAAGTACAGTACTTTTACATGGTATCAGAGCCAAGTACAAGAGCATAAGCCATTGATCTAATGCAAATCCATTTTTAGCAAGTTTTGGTGCTAAAAACTAGTATTGAGAGGGCAAGCTAGAATCTTGATTTTGGTGAGGAGATTTGATCCCAAACTTGGTAGGGGTCCAAATCCGTACTGTCCACATGTGTGGGCACCTCTGAACCTGCATTTAATGCATGGTATTCATTTTATCCAAAAAAATTCAATTTGTGAGCTATTGGTGTAATTTTTGGTGGAGATCCTAGAATAATCTACCAAGATCATTTGCCATTGATTAGATTTGAATTTGTTTCATGGAATCTAATTAATCTAGGCTGAGTTCAAGTCCTATTAAGGTTAAAAACAGGTCTTGAAAGTACACCAAGAAGGAAGAAAGAGATTAAGTCATTTTTTTTGTCCAAAAATAGCCAAATTTGGCAAGATTTGATTGTAAGTAGATTTCACATCATCTTATCTTCATTCCAACTTTGTGAGGGAGTGCTAGAACTGAGATTATAAGTCCATTTGTTGGATTAGAAATCTAATTTGAGTGAAAAACTACAAGAGAGAGACCTTAGTGAGTTTCTAGAGACAATCAAATCCATTTCTTGGCAAGATTTGTTTGAAAGTAGTTTTCACTTCATCTTATCTTCATTCCAGCTTTGTGAGGGAGTGATAGAACTGTGATTATAAGTCCATTTGTTGGATTAGAAATCAAATTTGAGTGAAACACTGCAAGTGTGAGACCTTTGTGAGTTTCAAGTCAATCAAATCTATTTCTTGTTTGTAGAAGTCACTAGTAAGATGGGATCTGCTGGAGCATACCTTCTAGAAGCTAGTGAGAGGTTGAATTCTACAAATTATGCTATTTGGAAGGTTTTGTATGGAGTCACTCTTAGTGCTCCAAGACCTTTATGAGTTCTTGATTGAAGATGAAGATGAACCTCTAGGTGCACAGGAGTTAGCTAGATACAAGAAGAGATCTAGGCTTGCACTTCATTGTGTGAAGATGAATGTGAGCAATGATTTGTTGAGAGAAGTATCAGCTTGTACTAATGCTAAAGAGGCTTGGGAGTTTTTAAAATCAATCTATGAGTCTAGCAACACTTCTAGAGTTCTTATGCTTAGAAATCAAATTTTGCAAAGCATGAGGAGAAGGGAGGAGAGTGCACAGGATTATGTACTCAGAATCAAGTCTCTAAATAGGGAGTTGGCTTCCATTGGAGAGAAGATTCATGATGGAGAGCTTGTACAAATTGTCCTTAATGGTCTAGGAGATGACTTTGCAAATTTGGTCCAAAGTTTTGCCATCCAAGACACTTTGCCAACTATAGAAAAACTTCACAGTGTATTAGTGGCTGAAGAGTGTAGGATGCTCCATGCAAAATCTAGGATGAGTTCCTTGTCTTTGCAGGATGGTGATGAGAAAGCCAATTTCTCATTCAAGGGCAAAAAGAAGACCAATGGAAAGAAGAAGCATCCAAAGGAGGCCAAAGAAGAGGATGATGCATCAAGCTCAAAGGACAAGTCAAAGCACAAATGCTTCTTTTGTGAAAAGAAGGGGCATTATGCATCTAAATGCTACAAGAGGCTAAGAGCACAAGTGGAGGAGGACAAACAAGGAAACCTTGCAAAGGAGGAGGAGGAGGATGAAGTAGATGTATTCTTGATGGCATCTACATCCTCACCAACAAGCAATAGCAATTCAAGAGACAATTGGTGGATTGACAGTGGGGCTAGCTCCCACGTGTCTTGTGAAAAGGACTTTTTCTCAACCTTACACTCATTCAATGATGCTAAAAAGTTTGTCTTTACTGCAAATGATGAAGAGTGTAGGATAGATGGTGTTGGCACCATCTCTTTGTGTCTAGAATCCTCAAAATGCATGAATCTAGAAAATGTCCTTTATGTACCATCAATCACCAAGAATATGCTTAGTGTTGGTCTACTCTTAGAAAGTGGTTTGGATGTCCACTTTAAGCATGGTGTTTGCTTCATCTTGAAGAATGATGTTTGCATTGCAAAGGGATTTAAACATGGAAGATTGTTTAAGTTGGAAGCTAGTGTTGCTTTTGAAAGAATGAGCTTGGCAAAGGAGGAGATCACTCAAGAGGAGATCTTGGCAAAGTGTGATTTTGCTTGCATTGAGGAGGAGAATCAAAAGGAGGAAGATCTTGAGGATCAGCCTCAAAGCATGAGAGTTCCAAGGGAGTCCTCAATGACAATGGCCGAGTCATCAAATTGCATGCAAATTGTCCATTCAAGTGTGCATCTTGCAAGGGTGGTGAGCATTGGAGAGTCTACTATCTTTGAATACTTTTTGGAAAGTAGTAGTAGACATGAGGTGACTTGTTTCTTATCTTTAAGATCCATGGTGTTTATTTCTTTGTATGACAAGACAATGAAATGGGATGCTTTGAAATCTACATTTGTTGTTGATAAAGCAATTTCATTGGATAACTATTTTTGTAATAGTTTGAATAGAGTCATAAAAGATGAAACATCATTTGATTTGGAAATCTTTGTGTCCACATGCTTTGTGCATGATCATTCCAATGTAAGGACCAAAGATTATCCTATTTCAATGATAGGAATATTGGTAGTGTTTTGCTCTTCAAGTAGAGATTGTAGATCTACTTGTTTTCAGCCAAAGAATTTGTCAATGGTGGAAATGTGATCTTTCAAGAGTGGAAGATTTGTAAACTTGAAGAAGCACCTTTGGATCAACACCTTATTCAATTCATTGATGGTTTGGAGTCAATTCAAGTGGAGGAGCAAGCTCAAGACCCGAGGACTCCAAGAAGAATCTTGAGTATCAAGATGGAGCCATCAAGGCTCAATCATATGGATCAAGCAAGGCAAGTTGTCTTTGGCAACATTATTTATGCTCTTAATATTTTAATTGATGTATCTTCAAGTGCACAAAATGCCTTGGAATCCATGGCTTGGCATGATGTTTAGTTTTGAAGTGTGCTACATGTATATAGACACATTTATGGAACATCTTGTAAGGGATCCTCTAAGAGGTGGTGAAAGATCCTTCATGGACATCATTCTCTATTGGAGACTCAAAAGTTCCTTCTTTGTAGCTAGATTTTTTAGACACTTCTAAAAGCTTTCATTGATCTATCAAGAGAGCTGTAAATAGATCAAGCTAAATTTGAGGAGGAGTGTGAAGAATTGCCAAAAATCGGCAAATCTAGCTTGATCAAAAACCATGTAGAATAGTGTAAATTGTGTACCCAAGTGGGTCCCACACATGTGAGGCCATGATGCCATATGGGAAACCCATCCTAATGTAGGTTAGGTCAATTCAAGAGAGTTGGTCATGTCTATTTGGTGGTCATCCCTACTTTATAGGACCTACACCTAAGTTTAAGGTGAAAATTTGACCAACTAGCTACCTACCAAGCATAACTCTAGGAAATAGACTAGGGTTTCATTTTAGGTCAAGGAGAGTGAGTTAACTTCCTTATTACATGCTGGAAATCCACCTAACTTCAAGAAGGAAGTCGAATTTGCTATGTATTCCCTCTCTCCATAGTGAGAAGATAGAAAATTTTTGGAGCTCATTGGCAATCTCAAGCTAGTTCACTATGTACATTGAGTTTTTGTGATCCAAATGAAACCAAATCAATTTCTACTTGTTTCTCAGGTTGAAGGCCGTACTACAGCCTGTATTACACACGTGTGGGCTCGGATTTCAATGTTTATCAATGCTTTTGATTGTTAATGCCTGTTGTTTGTCAAATTGCCAATCTAGATCAACTTTTTTGTGTCTAGTTTTTTGATAGATTGTTAAGCAAGCATCCAATCACTCTTGTGGATCTTTTGTAGATCCCTTTATGGTCCTAAAGTACAGTACTTTCACATCCCTAACCCTAGTTAATAAGTGAGAGGGATTTGGCACCCTGCGTGTGTAAGTCCAATCCGATGATCACATACTTATTTGATAATTAGAAAGTCAATAAAAGGACTTTAGGCCTTTTGGCGGGACTTTTAATGTCGCGAGCCTAAATGACAAGTTAGTGAATAAAGTTGGGACTCCCACCAAAATTGGTTCGAGCATGGAAAGAAATGCAAGTAGGCTTCAATTAACAATGCAACAACATTTCAGTACATTACACATGCTTTGGAACTAATGGAGGAGGCCTCTATCTATAGCCACGAGCTGTTGAACCCAATTACATCTTATTTTGGAGTCACTTCCTTGAGAGCCTTGCCAAATAGTTGTCCAAGGCTGTGGCACTCTTTGTATCATGAATCCTTGGTGTTGAACCCTCAGACCTTGATCCAGTGAAGATGTCGCTCTTTCCCTTTGGAGGGAATGAATAAATTCCCATAGTAGGCTGCACAGTCTCATCAAGTGGATCTTGATCAGAAAAATTAAAGTCAGTAAGTGATGGAGGCGAAAATAATTTATGAGTAGAGGGTAGTGAGTTAGTTATGAGGTTATATTGAGCTGTGGTAAAACGAACTGCTTCAAAAAATGGTCATCAGATTTAAGAGATGATGTGGGGGGTATGGTGTTAGAAGTGGATGTGGAGGTGACTGAACAAGCAAATGGAAGAGATAAAGGTTGGTAAGATGAAAATGGTTTATAGAAATAAGAAGATGAGTGGGGCAACTGAGCGTAAGTGGAGGAGTTCACGGCAGGTTTGTGGAGAGAGTCAATTGTGGAACCTTGATATGGCATGCCAAAACCAGCACCACATTGGTTGATGGATTGGCTTTGCTCAGGAGCTCCAGCATCATCGTTGTGGTCATCTTCTTTCTGCACTGATATGCCTGCGTCGAGTCTACATGACGTATTCCAAATGAGGTCCATCTGCTATTTAGGCTGGAGGAGTTCCTCTTGGATCTTGTCAATAATTTCTTTGAGTACTAACAGCTTCTTGTTGTTTTCTTCTTCTGAAATTTGATGGTTCCTCTTCAGGCTTTGTGTTTCTAAATTAAGGAGACATACTTCTCCATTTTTACTACCGCTCCTAAAGATGGAACTGGTACGTTGATGTCTTCTAGCTTGATTGGTTGTTTGACTGTTGTCATCACTTCAGTTAGTCTCTATTTCTTGAGTCATGTGATCTGACTGGCACTCGAACTAGTCTTGAACCTCTTGGAGAGACTGGATCTAATTTGAAAACTGGTTTTGCTCTTCCAATCTCTTGGCCCTTTCACACTGCAACTTTTTCATAACTGTCAACAAATCTGCATCCCTTAATTGCAAGTCCTGCTTTGTTGTTTTGAGCTCGTTTGTCTATTGTTCTATTTGGTCTACCATCCAATGAAGGTGTTATGAGTCTCAACATGCCACTTCAAGAACTCCTTGGCTCTTTTGAGCAAGCTATCATAGGATGGAAGGACGGGGAACTCAATAGGAAAATGATGGTAAGTAGAAAAAGAAAATTGAGAAACTGAGGAACGAGTCGGTAATGGAACAATTAGTTGAGTATTTACAACAGTATTAATGGAGGTGGTAGGAATGGTAGCATCAAGGTTAAGGGAGATGGTGACGAGTGTGGTATCAACAATGGTGGTAATGGTGGTGGAAGTTAGTGATGTGACTGGTGCAACTGCCTCTAGAACTATCTCCACCTCTTCTACAAGATCGCCTTCATCGAAGTATTCAAGAGCATCTACATCGATGAAGCCATCTTGCTTTAGAGTAGAGGGGTCTTCCTTCGGCCATTGGGCTTTCCTAGACTTCCAGTATAACTTGAGCTGCTTGATCTTGATCTTCCACCCTTGTTTCTTGATCAGGTTTAGCTTCTCTTGTCACTTCTACAATGTCTTTGTGAATGGGATCAACTGCAATTGTGTCTTCTGCTCGTGTAGTTGCATGCAACTCTCTTTCTCTCTCCTCTAAAACTGTTGCATGTGGGTGGATGGCCACCACAGAAGCTATAGTCGGCTAGACACAAGGGGGTGATATAAGAACTTGAGGTGGTCCCGATGGGGACTGAGATCTGGAGTGTCGTGCAGGTGATTGCACTGGTGGCTACTGGGTGTCCATAATCTGGAGCTATGGTGAGGAGGCAGCAAGTGAGGTTCATCATCATTTGGTATGTCTCATCTGCCTTCCTCTTCATCTTCATTGTCTTCACTGCTAGATGAAACATCTTTGTACCTAGCCATTTTCTTCTTTTGTGTCCTTGGAGTTAGCCGCTTTGCTGAATATTAGGGATATCAATACGAAACATCAGCTGTTTGTCAGCAAAATTTTCATAAGCCTGGTACATCAAGTAGAGGCTATGATGTCCCTTCCACTTAGAAATTTTAAACTTGAGTAGCTGGAAGAGTGTCACTGCTTGGGTGTACCATGGCATTATGTTCACATGGAACGGAGACATCTCTAGTACTTCTGCACTATGATCAGAATCTGATTTTGTCATTTTTTTTTTCTGGAGTTTCTGTAGTGGTGGAGAATACAAATGTATAAAAAAAAATCAGAAGTATCGAAAAGACTGAGGAGACTCGAAAAAAAAAGTGTATCAAAAAAGTAGTAAAACTCAAAAAAATACAAGGTATCAAAAAAGAGTTCAGACTCAAAAAAAACAAACTCGAAAAACAAGCAGACTTGAAAAAATGAGCAAATTCGAAAAACAAACAGACTCAAAAAAATGAGTAAACACGAAAAACAAGCAGATTCGAAAATTTAGTTAGACACATAGATGGTGGCAGATGCAATAAAAAAAAAGAAAAGGGGACGTCGGATGGAGTCAAGGAGACTGAATGGATGCAGTTGGGTGATGTAATTGTTTGTAGAGGGTAGTTGGATGCAAAAACACAGAATGGCGGATGCACTTGGCCGATGGAAGGACAACGGATGTAGATGGTGGATGCAGATGGCGGCTGCAGATGGCCGATGGAATTGATTGGTGGATGTAGTTAGCGGATGCAATTTGGCCGATGAAATTGGTTGGTAGATGTAGATGGCTCAAGATAGTGGATACAGATGACGACTGGATTCTCTTGGCAACTGAATCAGATGATGCATGCGTGTGGAGAAGCGATGGAGATAGCGGTCAGTTTGGAATTGAAAGCGATTGAATCGGAACATGAATCATAAAAAGCACCAAAGGACATGACCTCTCGTGAGAATTGTGAAATAAGAAAAGAAGGGACGGTCGACGTTTTTATAAAAAATAAATTAGGGTAGGCGTCGGAGGCAAGTCA
Source organism: Diphasiastrum complanatum (assembly GCA_029204225.1). Lineage (NCBI taxonomy): Eukaryota > Viridiplantae > Streptophyta > Lycopodiopsida > Lycopodiales > Lycopodiaceae > Diphasiastrum > Diphasiastrum complanatum. Next base: position 8,647,489 of record CM055095.1, on the reverse strand, counting down.
TATCTCGAAAACTAGCGGACAGAATTCGGGGTCGAAAAAATAACAAGGACTCAAAAAATCAGAAGGGATCGAAAAATTTGATAAGTATCGAAAAAATTTGACGGAGACTCGAAAACTTGAAAAGTGTTGAAAATTTTCAATGACTCGAAAAGATTTTCAATGACTCGACAAAATTTGAAAGTATCAAAATTTCATACAAAAATTCGAAAACATAAAAAGTATCTAAAACTTTTACAAAGACTTAAAAACATGAAAAGTATCGATATTTTTTTTACAGAAACTCAAAAACATGAAAAAGTATCGAAATTTTTTTCAATGACGTAAATAAATCTTTGAATTTTTTGAGTCGATACAGAATCGAAAAAATCTGAAAAAATTAGCGGTGACTTGAAAAAATCTCGAAAAAATCTCGTCAATACAGTATCGAAAAAATCAGAAAAATTAGCGATGACTCAAAAAAATCTCGGAAAAATTGAGTCGATACAGTATTGAAAAAATCTGAAACAAATTTTAATAACTCAAAAAAAAAATCTTTGAAAAATCGAGTCCATACAATATCGAAAAAATCTGAAATTTTTTTAAAGACTTTCTTCTTTTGGTGTGTTTTTTCAGAAAATCTCAAGTATCAAAATTTTTTTCAATATCGTAAAATATGAAATATTGAAAAAAGTTTAAGTATGGAAAAATTTACAAGGGATAAAAAAATAGCAAGTATCGAAAATTGTCAAGTATCGAAAAAATATTTTTTGAGACTATGCTAGAAAAATAGAGTCTTCATATATTTTTGTAAGTATCAAATCAATGGTTTTTGAAAAATATGGATAGGAATATACATGAAAAAAAGACATGGGAAAAATAACTCTAATTATTATACACAAGAAGATGGATCAGACTGAAAAAAATAAAAATAAAAATAATAACCCGGAAGTTCTTCTCAAACAGGATCTATCGTAAATGTGTCTTCATAATATCGCCGTAGGCGGCTACTATTGACTAAGGTGTCAAGGGGAATGCCTTCTAGCGCCTCTAATTGTACGGCACCATTTGTAAAAAAAAATTGGACAACGTAAGGACTTTGGCTACAGAATTTTAATTTCCCTGGATGGACTTTGGAAGATGTGTAAAGTAAAACTTTATCACCATTGTCATATCCTTGGTCCGGACATGACGATTATGCCAGGCCTTCTGTCGTTGTTTGTGGACTAACTAGGCATGGTAGGATCTAAGTAGTGTTTCGCACACTTTTGTCAACGTGAAAAGTCGATTCTGAACTTTGGTGTTGATAAGAATTTTTGTCACACAAGTCAGTGGCATAAGCTAAAGTGACGCATAAGGATGGAATTAAAAATTCTATTGGCATAACAGCCTCTTGGCCATATACCAGCTCAAATGGAATTTTCCAATCTGTGGCTCACTTTGGCGTGGTGCAATATGCCCAGATAGCAGAGAATAACTTCGTTTTCCAGTATGATTGACTGGTTTCTACTATCTTGGTTAAGATATTACAAATCGTTTTATTCGTAGACTCAGCTAGTCCATACTACGAGATACTTTTTTGGTGGATAACAAAGTAATGAGTCAGTAAACTGTTGATTACTTCATTAAGGAAGTGAGAATCTCGATCACTGACTAAGCTCTATGGGACAACCAAATCGAGTGATGATGTTTTCATAGAGGAAGCATGCTACAGACTTTGTGTCTACTTTTCGTGTTGCTCTAGTTTCTATCCACTTTGTTGCATAATTAGTGGCAATCAAAATATATTGTGATTGTGTGCCATGTGCTGTTGGGATAATGGGTCCAACAAAATCAATATCCCATTTGTGAAATGCTTTGCTTTCAAGTATTGGAGTAAGGAGATTGTGATCGGCTTTTTTGGTATTCTTTGCGTGTTGGTAAACGTCGCAAACTTTTATATAAGTGTAAGTGTCTTTGAAAAGAATTGGCCACCAAAATCCTGCCAGAAGAATTGCCCTAGTAGTAGCATCAAAGAAGAAATGGCCTCCCCCAATACCTTCGTGTGTCCAGGCAATAATCTGTCAAACTTCAGGTTCATGGGCACAATGACATGTAATACCATCAACACCTAACATATATAATTGTTCCGCAATAAGATGGTATGGCAAGGATTTCAAGATAAGTTTTATTTTTTGCGGTTTGGTCAACTAAGGATCTATTTACCCAGTGGCTAGATATCTAGTGATATCATCTGCCCATAACGGAGTCGTATCTATATAAAATAGACACACATTGGGTAACTCATCATTTATTGGCTCACCAGGTGCTTCAACATTAGGTAGTCGAGAAAGGTGATCAACCAAAAAATGTTGTGATCCCTTTTGAATAACATCTTGAAAGTTGAGTTCTAAAAGAATCAACAGCCGTCGTGCAATTCATTCTGTTTTGCATGGCTTATAAAGAAGAGCATAATGGTCGATATAAAAGACAAAAAGCAAACCTAGCAAATAATGATGGAATTGTTGAACAACGTAGACTATTGCTAATGTCTCTCTATCGGTGATTGAATAATTAACCTCAGCTGGAACTAGCTGACGGCTTAGAAAACAGATTGGAAAATTATTTCTTAATTCTTCGGGCTGCATTAAAACAACACCAATGACATACTTACTTGCGTCCGTAAGCACATGGAACTCCTTAGTATAATCAGGCACGCGAATAATGGGTGCGGTAACTAAAGATTGGAAAATCCTTTCTTAATTCTCCGGGCTGCATTAAAACAGCGCCAATGGCATACTTACTTGTGTCCATATGCACATGGAACTCCTTAGTATAATCAGGCACGCAAAGAATGGGTGCTGTAACTAAAGCTTATTTAAGATCTTCGAAGGCTTTAATCTTGTCTTCTGTCCACCTCGGATCAATAACGATTTGATATACTAACCGCACTTTATCAGCGTAGTGTATTATAAAAATTTGATAATAACCGGTGTGGCCCAGAAAGATGTAAGTTTCTTTCACTGTGCTGGGTAGGGGCATTTCAAGAATGATTCTGATCTTTTCGGGATCAGTGGCGATACTATTTCGAGTATGTCCCAGTACCACACCATGGTTAAGCCAGATCTGGCACTTTTCGGGATTCAATGAAATTTCGAACCTTCGACAGCGAATGAACACTTGTTCAAGGGCATCGAGATGCTTATCTTGAGAGGAATGCACACCAAGATCATCGAGATAAATCTCTAGATTCTTGTGCAACAGATCCTTGAAAGCTCGTTGCATCACCCTTTGAAATGTGGATGGGGCATTGCACAGACTGAATGGCATAACTTTATATGTGAAGGTGCCAAGCTCTGTAACAAAGGCCATTTTGAAATGATCTTCAGGAGCAATTTTGACTAAGAAATAGCCACTAAAACCGTCTAGATAGCTAAAAGCTTCTGCTCCTACCCTATCTTTGAGGATTTGTGTGGTCAGAGGTAAGGGAAAGTGATTCTTTTCCAGTTTTATCATTAAGTTTCTTTAAATCCACGCAGATATGTAGTTTACAATTTTTCTGGTACCACCACAATTGGTGATACCCAACTAGTATGCTCTTCATAAATGAAACCAGCATCAAGAAGCTTCTGAATATCTTCTCGTATCTTCTCAGGATAGGTAGGATTGGTGCGATAAGATTTCGCTCTTACAGGTATGGCACCATCCTACGATGGGATTGTATGGACGACAACGTCAGGAGGAACCCCTTTCATTTCTTATAATTCCACGCAAACACATCTCTGTATTTGCGCAACAACTTTTTCAAATCCCTTAATTGGGTTGGATTCAGGTGGGCTCCTACGTGTATGATATTGTCTATGTCTTCATCATCATCCTTCAAATTAAGAGGTATTGTCTTTGCAGATCCCTCAAAAGAAGTTGATGGTGGTTGAGGCTCCCGTTTCGGCTTTACCATATTGATGATGACATCATTAGTGGTGTAATTCTTAAAGTGTTGGGGAACATCATAAAGTGGATCATCAACTACCTCATGTGGGATCTTAGGAATGTCCTCTACAAACTTGCTTGTAGATGATGAAGCCTCACTAGGATTTTTTTGATTTTGAATCAAAGGTTTGATTGGTAGTTTCATCTTTTCACGCATTTCGATTTGCTTATCAGTCAATCGTACGTCAACCTTTGATCTATTTTTTTAGCATGCGAGATATTTGTGGATTTGTAGTAGGAGGTATGCATGGATTTTTTTGTGTGTTTTCGCGAACTAAGTCTTCGTCAATGGTATTCAAGATTTCATCATTATGTATGTCCCATTGATAGACTTTTAGTTTGGGTCGGTATACACAAGTGTTTACTGGTTGTGGATGAGCCAATGGCGATGGAAGTTTAATCTCTTTCGGTATACGATGCTTTCTTAAATGCTCGGGATCCAACAAGTGAATTAGTTGGTCGTCAGATAACTCATGTTCTCCCACAGTAAGAATGCCATCCTCATTGGTTTGGATACTTCAGTAACAAAGGCATATTCAGGTATCCACTCAATAGGGAGTGCATCTATCATGTACAAGGGCAGGATGAGAGTGTTGATATCTGTGGAGTTTATAGTGATTTCAATTGGGTCCTCTCCTTGAACTTCTTGCGCACAAAGAGTGGCATTGACACAATATGTCTCCAATTGATGATATCGGTACTCTGCACGTAATGACCCTTTTGGTGGAATTGATACTATCGGGGTCATCATAGATAGTTGAAGACCAATCATCTTCAATGTGTGCAGGCTTTATCTTCCTGGTGGCATCGACAGAGATTCTCTTGTCTCTATTGCCAAAAATGATTTTGTTTTTCTTCCAATCTTGAATCACTCCAGCCATTTCTAACCAAGGCGTTCCAAGAAGAAATTGGTAGGTGTGCGGTTCATCAAGAAAATCTAGTACTACACACTCATAAGCATAAAGAAATGATACAAAAGCTTTGTTATTTTAGCATGCATAGTCTTGCCAATCTTGATATGCTAATTCTCAAGATCTTGGCATGATGATGGACCTTTGTGATCCTTATGAGTCAAGAGGACTCTTGATTTTCTCATAAAGTTGCAACTATTTTCAAGGAGGAGGAGCTTGGAGATCAATCATGTTCTTCAAGGATGGAAGAAATTGATGAAAATCATGAGATGCTCTGATATGTGTAATGAATCTAGGGGAGAAAAATTCACGAAACAGTCGCGACTCTCTTTCAAGATTCAGATGGAGTTCAGATGCGTTCGCTGGGCACTGCCAGCTGAAACACTCCTACAATCCTCTAGAGAGTAGTCAGTTACTACTGATCTATGTTCATAAAATTAATACAGCATTCGACTTAATTTCAACCAAGGTGCAGAATTCAAAGGGAACAAGAAAACTTAGGCATATGAAATAAACAGCATAAACATTCAACATCAAAGAACAGACAAAACTAAAAAATAATCTATATTGATTTTCTCTGATTTCTTCAGGGCACTGCATGTGAATCCACGCATTGTGTTGGCGTGAGAGAAGTACGGTTCTCTCACAAGTAGTAGTCTCGCTTCACTAGCGGACAATTGGATCTTCTGATCCTAGACAGAATTATCTTCTCGCACGTAGGCGGAGCTTCTATCTATCTTCGTCTTGATTGCTTACTAGCATCAGACTTCTTCAGTGTCTCTTCTCTTAGTTACACTCTATGTATCATGTTTTGATATATGTCAAGTATTATCCAGTAAGTACGGTCTCTCTATGTAAACCTAAGATTAGAGTGATTATACATCTACAACTAATCAGGGAATTACAAGAGTGGCAAATTAGCCACGACCTAGGAAGTATTTACTGACGTCATGCCATCAGGTCAGATCTCTATACTTTTGGGTACTTGCGTGATCTCTGGTGGTACTCCTTGGAGCATGAGGACAGAACGGGTTTCGTTTCCACCGTTGGTTTTGTTTACCTCGTCTGCCTTTCTCTCTTGCTAGACTGCAAAGGAATCTCGTTCGTGGATCCTTCGTGTTCGCGAACCGTTCGTGTTCACGAACTGTTCGTCTTTGTCTCCGTTGACTTTCGTGTTCGCGAAACTCTTCGTGTTTCATGTCTCCAGATGTTCGAGTTCGCGAACATCTTCGTCAGCTGAAGGGCTGAAAGCTAGCAAGTCTTTGTAATCAGAAACACTTTGTTTCTTCAGAAATCAATGGCAAAAGTGCTCAAATGGTAGAAACTTTTTATGGTGCTTGGAAATGGTTTTCAATCAAAGAAACCTTGTCATGGCTATGGTGATCTTGCTGAATTTCAGATTTGTGAGAAATTGGCAAAAATCTAGCTTGGTATTTTTCATGATAGAAGTTTGTAAGTGAATCTCACATGTGTGGAGGATGTTCCCACGTGTGGAGAATTGTATAGCTCATGGATCTACTAGTATCATTGTACTCCTCATTTGGATCTAATTTGATTTTGAGATTGAGTGAATTTTGAGTGTCATTGAATTTCTAGCTTTCTCTCTCTACCCGAGAGCTCATGATGGTTTTTCTCTCTCTACCCGAGGAGAGCAGCTTGTTTTTACTTAGAATACTTTTGGAACACTTCCCACACGTGTGAGTGTGAGTTGGAAGTGATTGAATGCATGTAGTAGTGTGTTTTTGCCATAGAATCAAAGATAGATCTTGAATCTCAATCTAGTCTTGATCTTGGTGCATCTACACACCTTAGGAGATCACAAGTACATGTAGTGGACAATCCACACGTGTGAAATTCAACATGATTTATTGGATGGTTTTTTCACCAAATCCATGTCAAAGAATCCACTTTAGAAGGTACTTTTAGCTGCTTAATTTTTGAGAGAACTAGCATAGTCATCAATCTATATTTTGAGGGAGTGTGAAAAATATACAAAATTTAACTTGATTATTTTACATTTTCATGCACATATGTAAATCACACATGTGCGGAACATGTTTCCATGTGTGAGTAGTAGGCCTATTTGCATTAGGTGATTTATGTCTTTGAATAGCTTGTTTTACAAAGCAATGTGAAAGTAGGCAAAAGCTAGTCAAGTAGAATCATGCCAAGTGTCATCATGAGGTTGGGCCTCAATTTTCTCATGACTTGTACAGATCAAATTACTACAAAAAAAAGGTGGCAAAAATTGCGGAAAAAAAATTTCCGCAATTTTTTTTGGTAGAAATTGCGGAAAGCCAAAAAATTACGGAAAAAATTCCTCAATTTATACCCTTATAGTAGAAATTGTAGAAAATCGTCCGCAATTTCTACCATCATGGCAGAAATTGTGAAAAAAAAATTGCAAAAAACTTCTGCAATTTTTGTCGTCATCACAGAATTTGCAAAAAAATGTGTGAAAAAGATTTTTCGCAATTTTTTTGTCCTGGCCAAAACTGTGAAAAATGTTTTCGCGGAAGAAATTGTAGAAAACATTGAATAAAATTTTTCACAATTTCTCTAGTCGTGGTAAAAATTGCAGACAAAATTGTGGAAACAAATTTTTGCAATTTATAAGCCATGGCAGAAATTGCGAAAAATGTTGCAACGGCAGAAATTGCAAAAAAAGCTGTAGAAAGTTTTTCGCAATTTTTCTCATCGTGGTAGAAACTGCAGACAAAATTGCGGATTTTTTTTTTTGCAATTTTTAGGCCATGGCAAAAATTGCGGAAAACTTTTCGCGGCTGAAATTGCAGAAAAAATTGCAAAAAGTTTTCCGCAATTTCTCTTGTCGTGGTAGGAATCGCAGACAAAACTGTAAAAAAAACTTCCGCAATTTTTGGACATGGCATAAATTGCAAAACTTATTGCAAATTGCGGAGAAAATTGCGAAAAATTGCAGAAAAAGTGGAGCATTGGACAAAAAGGTGAGCACCATAGCCAACATTCAAAAGTTTACTTATTTTTCTTTGATACATTTGTGTTTATTGTTGTTTATGTTCTTTTGTCACAGCCAAAGCTCTTTACCTTCTTACCATAGCCAAGGCTTGAGCAAAAAGTTAAGCATTGGACACAAAGGTAAGCACCATAGCCAACATTCAAAAGTTTACTTGTTTTGCTTTGTTACATTTGTGTTTATTGTTGTTTATGTTCTTTTCTCTCTCTCATTGACACTCTTTTGTTTTTTTTTTTCATCAGAGTTAAAGATTTTCAAAAGCTTTCAAAAGCTTGAGGTAAAGCTATTTAAAAGCTTGTAAACTTTTTCAAAGAGAGCATAAGAAAGCTTCTCAAAAGCTATTCAAAAGGGTGTAAAGCTTGGAGTAGAGCTTGGAGTGGAGTAAAGTAAGTTTTTTGAAAACCTTGATGATTCTTTATCCTTTTATCTCTCTCAATGACACTCTTTTGTTTCTCTTTCATTAAAGTTAAAGTAGTTTGAGTAAAGCTTGGAGTAAAGCTTGCTCTCTCTCTCTCTCCCTCTTTGTCTCTGTCTCTCTTCCTCTCTCATTGACACTCTTTTTTTTCACTTTTATCACAGTATCCTCAGTTTGGAGTAAAGTTTCTTGGGGTAAAGCTTTTGAAACAAAGTTTTTGGAGACAAGGTCAGCATTGTTTATTGTGAATCTTGTTTCTTTGTTTTGTTGAAATATTGTTGTTTTGTTTTATTAAAATCTTGTTGCTTTGTTTGTGGGTATTTTCTTTCAATTGAAACTTTCTAAAATAATGTGAAGAGCATATGCTACAGCTTGATAAAGATAAACGTTTTAAAATCACGAAAACAAGTAAGATAGTTGAAAAGGGCTTTAGTGTTTAGAGTTTAGAGTAAAGGATTTATAGAAAGGGTATACATGAGGACATGATATAAGATATTTAGGGTGAAAGATTTAAATTAAAGATTTAGAAACAGTGGATCAGAGGTAAGGATTATCAGAGAGAAATTGAATAAAAAAGGAATAAAATTTATGTTTAGGTTTGTGGTTATAGTTAATTTTATGTTTTATGTTCATCATTGTTATCTTAATCGTAGTTCATTTTTAATATGCAGATGTCTGACCCTCCATCTCTTGGGTCTCCGTCTCATGAAGAGTGTATGAACTGGTTAAGTAGTGCATCTACTAGGCAGAGAGAACAAATGGATGTTGTTCTCCAGCAGTATAGGTCCATGTTAAATTCTCCAGTGGCCTCACAACAGGGTAGTCCTCAGAGGCCCCCTACTAGTGCACATTCACGTGTACCATCACAGAGGCCCTCACCCATACCATCATAGAGGCCCTCACCACATAGTTCCACTCCTCAGACCTCCACACCTCGCGTTGCTAGGTCAGCACCACGTAAGAGTCATTTAGGTGGTTGTTTTTTTGCTTGTGGAGGTAACGATGATTTTGAGGAGCCTAGATATAGAGATGACTCACCCGTGCGTGACGCACCACCACCTGGTTACAACGCCCCACTTTCTAGAGCCGATCCGATATTATACTATGACATTCATACGTCAGGGGCTATAGTTGAGGATGTTAAGGGGAAGAAGGTCCTAGCTTATATGAGAGAGCTCTGTCATGGGGCATTTGATAGGAATATTTTCAGAGACTAGAGGGTTGTCCCTATCACTGAGAAGCGTCGGGTCATTGATTATTTAAATAGACCCCTAATCCCCTTGAGCACACTTTCAATGATGAAGTAATGATAGATAAGATGTGCATGCTCATGTTGATGAAGGCCAAGTTGGATCTACATTATCCAACAATTAGAGATATACCCCAGATGTACCAAAGGTGCAAATCGAGGCAATTCGTCAAGCATTGTTGGTACTACTCTACTTTTATTTGAATCTCATATAGATCATGTGTGTGTGTGAGAGAGAGAGTTTCAAGTGAAAGAGGGTGTGTGTGTGTGTGTGTGTGTGTGTGTGTGTGTGTGTGTGTGTGTGTGAGAGAGAGAGAGAGAGAGAGAGAGAGAGAGATAGTTTAATGAGTTTTATTTCATATCACAGGCAGAATATGATTGCCAGTTTTTATCACAGTACTTCAAGGACAAATTGTCGTCCAGTTTTCGTTCATTGAGATAGAGACTCAAGAACGACATTGATAAAGTAGAGGCAGAAAATTTAACGCCAAAATGTCCTGAGTGGATGGAAAAGGAGAGATGTCAGCTTCTACGTCAATATTTAAAAAGCAAAACTTTCCAAGTTGTATTCCACTTTTTTGTTTTATCTATGTATTTTAAAACCAAAATTTGACTTGAATGCTTGGTCATCTCTAGTTAGTGCATGATTTATTTATCTTACTACTGACTTATTAATTCATTTGCTTGATGTGTGTACAATAATTTGCTTAGAAATTGAGTCAACAAAACAAAATCAACAGATCAAAACAACAAAAGATGTCGAATGTTGGTCGAGCTGGATATGCGGGCATTAATATGAGACTGGTATGTGTGTATACAACAAAACTTGCATTTGTATACTCCGATATGCAAAACCTCTTTTTTCATGATGTCATATATTTTTGTCTATTGTTGAGCGCCAAATTTCAGACACAAGAAAAGAATAGGGCTCCAACTGTTGCCGAGATCTATGTGGATGCTCATACTAGTAAAAGTTTTGGCAAACTAAAAACAGACGAGTTGGATCATGACCTGTGGCTGAGACTTTGAAGATAACACCCAACATGAGATATAATAACATATATTTTTTGAAATTATGGTTTAAATGCATTTAATTTTATAAAATATAATGATGAACATGTATATGATTTTGCATGTAGACTTGATTAGCTATGTTTTTTTTTGTGTAGAACGAAAATTTTAATTAATTATATGTCAGGAACAAACCCCGACGACAAAGTAATGAAGATTTTAGAAGAAAATAGTTGGGGACGAAAGAGAGTAAGAGGCCTAAGTGTCTATAGAAAAGAGATGTAGTATTCTTCCCAAGTAGATGAAATTAGGAAGGAGATAAAGAGACAAAGTGAAGAAATGGAAGAACTCTGAAAGACTATACTAAAGTAGATGAAGATAATAAAAAGTTTATCCCAAGTTAGTTCGCTTTCTCATTTCTTCTTTCTCTCTCTCCATCTCTTTCTTTTGAAACTTGGTACGGTCCTAGCTATCTACATAAAGAGAGAGGGAGGGAGAGAGACAAAGAGAGAGAAAGAGAAAGTGAGAAAGAGAGAGAGAGAATGAGATATATTCCTTATTTCAATTTTGATCATGGATCATGTTGCTGTAGAGGAGGATCCAATGCTACAACTGTTGGGTTCAACTTAGCCTTTATCTACAGTTAAAGAGATTTAACCTCACTTCTTTCTAAGAGTCTAATTATTACACATGTACTTTGAGACACAAGACAATGCATGGGATGTCATACTCTAAATTGTGAAAGCCTTATAAAAAGTATGGACCTCATTAGAGAGATAGAGATAAGTTTTCTAACAATCTCATAATTTTTTTCGTATGTCATGTAGCGTGCAACTATAGAGAAGGATCCGACGCCATGTAAAAATTGCGAAAAATTAGCCAAAAAAAATTGCGGGACCGAAATTGCGGATTTGCCAAAAAAATTGTGGAATCCGTTTCCGTTTGGCAAAAGATGGCAAAAATTGCGAAAATTTTCGCAATTTTTGCCATTTTTTTTTCGCAATTTTTGCCACCTTTTCTTGTTGTGTTAATGCATGATTAGGCATAGGCACATAGACATCCATCTCGAGTCCTATGAGGTGTTGACACATGTCCTAGATTGTAGGAGTACAAATTTGCAAGTGGTGCACCATAAGCCAAAATCCTCATCCTATTGGCTTGTGAGGTCCAATCAAATTATGAGGTGCAAATCGTGGATTCAATTATTTTTAGAGGTCACCACATGCTTAATTGAGTAGGAACTCGAGCTACCACTATATAGATGTGGACTCTCATTGTATTTTTTGAACTTTTGAGAGAGAGAATAAATAGTCAAATCCTCTTGTGTATTCTCTCTCTACTTGAGGGCTCTTGGTTTATCTCTCTCTACCCGAGAGTAGGATGTTTGTCTCTCTCTAAAATATTGAGTAACACTTAATTTTTTCATGTATGGGCATGGAAATGGTTTGATGGATGATTACTTTTTGTGTACAAGAGCTCTTGCCTAGATCCAAATCTTGGTTCAAATTTTTAAAATGAAAATCATGATAGAAGAGGAAAAACAAAATCCTAATTAAAAAAGCATTGGAAAAAGCAAAGGGAAAAAGAGAGAGGGAGGAGGTGGGTCCTCACTTTGGGGCACTAGTCCCATTCGAGACGTGAGACCCCATCGGGGGCCAGCTGTACCCCTGCCCCCCCTTTCTATAACAAAGAATTAAAACCTCTTTTTTTCTCTCAAATGCCCTCTTTCTTACTCCTCTCACAATAAATGTTTTTTTTTCTCGATTTATGATGTTGATTATAAAAAAATTTGCCTCATCTCTTTAATGTTGAACTTTTCCAATGTCTCATCTCACACTCTTTATTCTATCTTTTTTTGGCATTTATAATTAAAAAAAAAAAGATTTAGTTTAATTGGCTGTTCGAGTTGTAAACTTGGGCAGCCTATGTGGCAATTCTTAAAGGGTCTTTTTAACATTAGTAACTCTAATGTTTTGTGAGATTTGAAAATGAGGAAAGAAAAAATGAAATGAAAATTTACTATCACAAAAGTTTAGATGTATCATGTGTGAAATTTCACACGTGTGGGAATGCCCTAATGTGTGTGAATGATCTCCTAAGCAAAGCTTATGCACTTTAGATCAATACTAGATTGAAATCCAAGATCTAGATCAAAATCTAAGGCAAAGAGGCAAAGATAGATGCATAGATTGATAACCAAAGTGTTTTCACATGTAAGAGAAGTGCTTCATGAAAAAACTAAGTAAAATTAAGCTCCTCTCCTCAAGTAGAGAGAAAATAGAGCAAATTGTCCTCGGGTAGAGAGAGAAGGAAATACAAGCAAAACTTGATTGCACTAAATATGACTCAAAAACTCAATTTGATTATGATTGGTAATGAGATTACATATGAAACTTGTGGAGAGCCATGCTTACTTCCTATTGGACCCCTAATCCTAGCCTCTCTAATGCTATTGGATGAGTGATGCATCCATCTTGCAATTCTATTGGACCCTTCATGAGGATTTCTCAATTTTGATTGGACCCTTTGACCAAAGCCAACACTTTGACTTGATCACTCATCAAATTACATTAGCACAAGTGTCACAAGCCTACTTACAAGCCTAACTAGCTCGAGATTGCATCATAAGCTACTTTTGGCCAAATTGTGGCTTTACATGTGGAATTGACAATTTTGCCATCTTTTCCAATTTTGGCCCTATCAAACTCCTACACAAAGATGCTTGACCATAAAACTTTATGACACCCCTAAAGTCAATATAACTATTTCACACATGTGGGAACATTCTCCACACGTGTGAAATGTACACACAAACATGAAACATAAAGTTGCCAAGCTAGATTTTTGCCAATTTTTCACATCATGGATAAGGTGCATTCTTCTGATAGCTATGTAACCTATGTGACACATTTTGCTAGGGCCCACTGAGCCTTAAAGAAAATGTCTTATCTTTTGGCCCCAGTGTTGTCATCGCACCATGTGGTAGGGCAGGGGCAACAAATGCCCACCAAAATTTTGTAATTTTTGGTAGGCTTCAAAATTTTAAAAAATTTCAGTTTCGAACATGCGGGCATACAAGCAACAGTTTCGAGCACGAGGGCATACGGGTACCACATACATGTCTCACACGTGTGAGCCCAAGAAATTTTTGGTGGGTCTTCAAATCTCTACACGCATGCACACATTTTAAACATATAAGTTTAGTTTTAATATATATGTAGTAATAATAAAACCCTAGTGCATTTATTATAGAAAAAACTAGTAGGTACATTGATGAAAAAGATATAATGTTATTACTAGATTTGGATGTCATATCGAGATCGTTAGTGATCGCTAAACACATTTTGTGAATAAAACGATAGTGTATGTTGGAAGACTTTTTGTTATTCATCGGTTTAGTACTCCGTATTATCCGAGGGGTAATGGACAAGCCGAATCTTCCAACAAGATTCTCTACAACATTATGACAAAAATGGTAGAAGCAAGTTGTTATGATTGGGAACATAAGCTTTATTTTACCAGTTTTGGTGGGGGATTGTTATAACTCCCTAGGATCATTGATTGCCTTGAAGGTTCCGCACACCCCATACCAGTGACGACGCACCGTAACCGCCCAACCATAGAGTCACAACCAACCCACCCCCATGCCCTGGATCAATCGACACAGTCATGCCCAGTCAAGCCTCCTACGATAAATGGCATCCCATACCACCAACCATTGCACTCGGCTCTCCCTAGCACACATCTCTTGGCCTGGAGATACATCCTGGCTAATGCACATGCTCTCCATCCACCAACTCTCGGGTAGACTGAGTGAATGGAAAGAGGGAAACCCCACCACTATATAGGCATAGCATAGTGGGTCCATCAAGCACGGTCCTGCCGGTGACGCATGACCACCTAGGATGGTGATGCGTGGCACCTAAACATGTCGATAACTCCAGTCCTGCGTCATGCCCCTTGTGAGGCCATCACTGAAGGGCGTACCATTATGGTACATAACATTCCCAAAAAACCAGAAAATCTAAGTCTTAAATCATCCTCCTTCTCCCAGGTGTCCTCATCATCTGACTTACCTTTCCAACGAATCAGATGTTCAGAAATCAAACAATTTCTCAGCTGATGTCATCGAGTGTCCATGATCATTTCCGGTTCATGGGGTACAAAAGTAGTTAGATCCTCCAATAGAATTAGATCATCTGTAGGAATCATGTCATCTTTCCCACAAGTCATTCCTTTAAACAACTTACATGGAATACAGGATGAACCTTAGTTCCAACAGGGAGTTCTAGTCTATAAGCAGCCTTACCAATCTTGTTAAAAACTTTGAAAGAACCGCTAAAACGTGGAGATAACTTTGGACATTTCCCTGTTCAAAGTGTCTTGGAGTCCTTAGGGATTCTAAGATACACCCAATCATTGATCTCAAACTCTCAAGGAGCGCGGCTCCGGTTAGCATAAAATTGCGCTCGATCCTGAGCCGATTTAATGCTTTCCCTAGCCACCTGCAATATTTCCTGACTTGAACCTTGAGACCTTTGAGTCCAACGGAGATAGGGGAACAAGGCTGAAAGCCGTAAAAGAGCATAAAAGGACTAAAACCAGTGGTAGAATGCTTCATACTATCGTATGCGAACTCAACCATTGGGAGGTACTTTTTCCAATCTGATTGTCGCCTGGAAACATATGCACGAAGCATATCTTCCATCGACTAGTTGACCCGTTCGGTCTGACCATCGGTCTCTGGGTGATCTGTAGACGATAGACTTAAGGTAGTTTCCAATCTTTCAAAGACTGCCTGCCAGAACTTGCCAGTGAGCTTGAAATCATGATCACTAACAATATCGTTTAGCAATCCATACAACCTGAACAACTTTTCAACAAAAAGTTGAGCAAGTTCAGAAGCTTTGACAATAGTTTTTGTTGGAATAAACTGTGCCATTTTGGTTAGCCTGTCAACTACTACTCAAATAGCATCGTTACCCTTCCCTGACTTAGGAAGTCCGACCACAAAATCCATGGAAATACTTTCTCATTTCTTGCTGGGAATCTCCAATGGATGCAACAGACCAACTGCTTTGAGTCTTTCCGCTTTATTTACCTGGCATTGTTCACACTTTTGAACATATGCCTCGACATGACCTTTCATTTTTGGCCAATAAAATTCTCTTTTAACAAGGTCAAGTGTCCTCTGTATACCAGGGTGACCCACGCTGGCGCTATCGTGGCACTCATGCAGGATTTGGGCCCTAATGTCCGCGATATCTGGCACGTAGACTTTTTCTCTATGGAAAAGCAAACCATTCCGAATGGAATAATCATCAAGTATTTTCTCTTTGCGAGATTTCTTGGAATCCTGCTTTCCAAGATTATCTCTCCTTAAAGAGCTTCCTACCGGGACATCTTGCCAAATATGACCGAAAAACTGGGTCTGACAAAGATCTTGCAGAGAAAGATACAACTCAGATTGGAACTCAACAAAGCATAACTGATTAACTTCTCCAATCCAGCTCAAAGCATCAGCGACACAATTCGACGTACCTCGACGGTACTTAATGTCAAAAAAAAAAAAACTTTAGAACCAATTCATAGGTTTCTTAAAAACCATAAGATTTACTAAACCTTAGTAAACTCATAACTTCTCTTTCAACAATTAAAACCTAATATTCCTAAAGTTTTAAGGTTAGAGAAAAAAGAAAAGCCTTTGTTAAGAAAATTACTAGTTAATAAATAACTAGCTTAATCTTTTTTTGTCGATATTTCAACCATAACAAAATGGATTGAACCAACCACATTCCAATAGGGAATAACAATGCAAAGACTAAAAAAGAGAACTTGTGCACCTATCAAAGTAATCGAAAGCTCTGATACCAACTGTTACAACTCCCTAGGATCATCGACTGCCTTGAAGGTTCTACACACCCATACCAGTGACGACGCACCGTAACCGCCCAACCGTAGAGTCACAACCGACCCATCCCCATGCCCTGGAGCAATCGACACAGTTATGCCCGGTCAAGCCTCCTCCAATAACTGGCATCTCGTACCACCAGCCATCGCACTCGGCTCTCCCTAGCACACATCTCCTGGCCTGGAGATACATCATGGCCAATGCACATGCTCTCCATCCACCAACTCCCGGGTAGACTGAGTGAATGGAAAGAGAGAAACCCCACCACTATATAGGCATAGCACAGTGGGTCCCATCAAGCACGGTCCTGTCGGCGACACGTGACCACCTAGGATGGTGATGCGTGGCACCTAAACATGTCGATACCTCCAGTCCTGCGTCATGCCCCTTGTGAGGCCGTCATTGAAGGGCGTACCATTATGGTACATAACAAGGATATTGTTGGAGGGTTTGCGGATCCCAAGGCAACCCTAACCCTAGTTAATAAGTGAGAGGATTTGGCACCTTGCGTGTGTAAGTCCAGCCCGATGATCACATAGTTATTTGATAATTAGAAAGTCAATAAAAGGACATTAGGCCTTTTTGCGGGAACTTTTAATGTCGCGGGCCTAAATGTCAAGTTAGTGAATAAAGTTGGGACTCCCACCAAAATTGGTTCAAATTCAAACTCAAATTGGTTCCCTCCAATTTTGAATGGGTTCCCACTCTTTTTTAAAATTTGAATAGTTAGGGCAATGGAAATGGACCAATAGAATTTTGAGGCCAGGTTCCTTCTCTCTACTATAAATAGTGCCAAACTTGAATTTGGAAATCATGTTCATATCTTCATTTCAATACAAGGAGATTGGTTCTCTTATGAAATGGATTTGTGAATGTCCTTGCTCTATATCACTTTTCCTCCATCTCTCATGCTTTTAATGTATTTGCTAATTGTTGGATTTGATTATTATTGGAATTGCTATTTCTTATTCTTTTTGTGAGAGAGAAAGGGGGAGAGAGAGAAAGAGTAAGCTATCTTCGTTGTGGATCTTAGTATTAATGATTGTAGTGTTAAATGGTTAGGGTTAATGGATGTTAGAGTTAGATGTGGATCTTCCATTCATGCTGTAATCTGAGATATGTTATCGCTCTAATGGGAACGAACTTACGCGTGACAACTACATCTCCTTGATGCTAGATTGCTTGGATCTTGGGTTGAGGATAGGCTAGGAAAGAAACCCACTACATATTTTTAGATATATGATTCTTTTGCATCTTGTTGCAGGTTATCTTGTTGCACATTTAGAAGGTCTAAAATTCTATAGTAGGGTGCACTTTTTCAAGGCCATATCATGTAAAATCATGCAAACACCTCCCCTAGCCCAAAAGTGATGTTATCAACAGTCTTCAATGGTCTATTAGACTTCCGTGAAGCATTCATACAGGTCCTAAGAAGCAGTATGGGCTGAGAACAAAGATTTCTTGATTTGTAGAAGGGATTTTGGCTTCAAACTTGATGGAGATTGAGTATAAGCCATTGGCCATCAATTTATAGGTTTGATAGCTTTCTGGATAGGTCAAGAAGAGTACTAAATAGACTGTAAAATTTTCCAGCACGATTTTCTTATGGATTGAGAGCAATCCACCCCCCAAAAATCATCCAAAAAGGTTATTTTTTGGTGTTTTCCAGTCTTCTACAAGTTCAATTCATGGGAAAAACTTCAAAAGACTTTTATTCAACTTTTAGCAAGGTTTACAAGGCAATTTACAACATCTTACTATCCAACTTTATGAGAAAAAACTAACAAAGATGGTGAGTTTTAGCTACTTTCTAGTGTTTTCTTTACCATAAAGTGGAAATTTATGAAACGCAATACTTTCACAGCCACATGCAACTCAATTTACAGAAATATAGCCATCCTAAAGATCTAATTTTGCTGGATTTTAGCTCTTACTATCAATATTTAGCCAAAAACCATGAAAAGCAATTTTTGACCAAAGACATAGCCTAGAAGCAAAAATCATGGAAAGAACAAGCATGCATCATTAATTTCATCATTAATAAGCCCTAAATTGAAAGGACACTCACTGGATAATTTAGATCTACATAATATTTGAGTTACACAAGAAAAAGCTCCAAAAAAACATCACAAATTGGATTTCAAGGACAATCCTCCATATACCCCCAAAAAAATTTGAGAAAATTGGATCTTAGCAACATGCAAATGGAAACCGGGAGAATACACCCACTTGGAGTCTTGTTCTCCACCTGGATGAGAATACCAATTGATCCACACCAAAATTTTGACGAAAAACAACACTAATCTAAGTTCTCCAATCACCACCAAGGGAATATGAAGCAAGAGGAGAGAGAGAGAGAGAGAGAGAGAGAGAGAGAGAGAGAGAGAGAGAGAGAGAGAGAGAGAGAGAGAGAGAGAGAGAGAGAGAGAGAGAGAGAGAGAGAGAGAGAGAGAGAGAGAGAGAGAGAGTGTTCTGTTTTTTGTTTTTTAAGGGTTTAGGGTTGAATTGTTAGAATAGAATATGAGTGTAGTAATATAGCATGAGGCTAAATTTGTGTAAAGAAAATAGAATGAGATTAAAATAGGATAGAATTATGTGCGATGCAACTCCTAAATTTTTAGGAGAGAGAGAGAGAGAGAGAGAGAGAGAGAGAGAGAGAGAGAGAGAGAGAGAGAGAGAGAGAGAGAGAGAGAGAGAGAGAGAGAGAGAGAGAGAGAGAGAGAGAGAGAGAGAGAGAGAGAGAGAGAGAGAGAGAGAGAGAGAGAGAGAGAGAGAGAGAGAGAGAGAGGACTTGGCAATGAGTCACCAAAAGAATGGTGGAGTAGGACAAGTTCCATCTAGTATATAGACCCAATACCACCTTCTGCATACAGTAATGCAAGGTCTAAACTTCCCTATTAATGAATCCAATTGCTATTGATACTCTACAAATGCATTGACAATCCCAAACCTTGTACTAACTCCAATTAGTGTGTCTGGACCTCACAAGGTTATTAATTACTTTATGGGTCCCGTCCAGTATGATGTGGCATAACCAATAATCTTCATCTTTGGAGTACCGTGTATCCAAGTCTAGGACTATACTATGTTCATGACATGGACATAACTACTTCACCTTAATTTAAATCCATGAATGCCTTGAATTTCAAACTTAGTTCTGCATAAAATATTTTGTATCCATCCAAGCTCAATGCCTTTATGAAAATATCTACTATCATGTCTCACGTTAGATAGTACTCCAAGCCTATCTCTTTTTCGAAAACTTTACTTTTGACATAGCAATATTTGATTGCAATGTCCTTAATGTTGGTTGGGATTGGTCGATAAACAATAGTACTTTGATTATCACAATAGACAATTGTCGAAGCATTTTGCTTTAGACAAATGTCTGATAGTAAGTTTCGCAATCCCATTCCTTCCTTTATCGCTTGAGAAGCAGCGATATACTTTGATTTTGTAAACGATAGAGCTATTAAAATTTGTTTTGCAGAATTAAGAATCAAACTCAAGATATTCTTGACCTACACCACCAAGTAGGCCAGGTTATTACGAAGAAGGATGGCAAGACCATTGCTAGAGGCATAAGATTTGGTAGACTATTCAAACTAGATGCCTATGTGGACACTAACATTGTGATGATAGTCGAGGAGAGCAAGATTTCCAACTTTGATTTAAAAAAGCTTGGCCACATCAAGTCAAGCTCAATGGAGTTCATGTGCAAGGAGGAGCTTGCTTAGTAAGATAGGAGAAGGTATGTGAAGCATATGCCCTTTCCAAGGCACACACGAAAGCATTCTCAAGCTTCATCTCTAAGTCAACTCATCCACTTGATTTGATCCACTCATATGTACACTTTGCAAGTACAAAGACTAATGGAGGTGCCACCATTTTTGTTAAATTTATTGATGATTACTCAAGGTTTTGTTAGGTTTTCTTGCTTACATCTAAATCACAAGTGTTTGAATGTTTTCTAAATTTCAAAGCCTTTGTTGAAAAGCATCATGGTCACAAAATCAAGACTCTTAGGAGAGATAATGGTGGAGAGTATATCTCTAATGAATTTAAGGATTCTGTGATCACAAAGGGATTAGAAAGGATTTGTCATGTCTTTATACCCCTCAACAAAATGGGGTAGCCGAGAGGAGAAATAGGACATTATGTAAATGTTCTAGAGCTTTAAGTCTTGATGCATGCTTACCAAAGTCTTTTTGGGGAGAGGGAGAAGCTCTCATTTGTGCTAACCATTTGATTAATAGAGTTTCATGTAGCTCTATTGAAGGCAAAACACCATTTGAAGTCTTGTATGGGATGAAGCCCAATCTCAAGGACTTAAGAATATTTGGATGCATTTGCTATGTGCATACACCCCTGGAGACAAGGACAAGAGAGGATCCATCATCAATGAAAGGGTCATGCTTGGGTATGGCAATGCAAGCAAAGGATACAAGGTATACATTTCATCTTCAAATAAGTTTGTGGTTTCTAGAGATTTCATATTTGATGAGAGTAAGATGCATAAGCTTGTTGATGGATCATCTATCAAGAGGGAGGTTGTGAAAAATGCAAAAATAAGCTTGGTAGAGGCCAAAAATCTTGTATATAGGATAGACACACATGTGTGGAGCCTGTTCCCACGTGTGAAACTAGTATACTTTTCATGTACCATAATCATATATGTTGTACATATGTTTTAACTCAAGTTCTAGTGGCTAAAATGGCCAAAAACTAGTTTTCTAGAGATATGACACATGGCACCAATCTAATGATTGCATGAGCCAAATATTTTGAATAGGTGTCACATTCCATGTGTAGAGGACAGCTCACACGTGTGGAAATAGCTGAAGTAGGAGAGTTTTTGCTTCTATGAATCCCATGCCTCTTTGGATGTGGTACAAGATGAGATTTCTTTCAAAAGTTCATTACTTACATTCATTTTTATGCAGTGTAATGCAACTCTACATCTCTTTCTATACTTAGCCAATTCAACTCCTCCTTGAGGTTCTACTTCCACCTCAAGTACTATGTCATAAAGATCATGAATTACAAGCAAAGACTCCATTCGAACTATCCAAGTAGCATAATTAGTGGATGTAAGTCTTTCACTAGCTTCAAGCTAAAAACCACCCATTGATGCCATTTTTGAATGTGAAAAAGCACTAGAAACTCTT
Organism: Diphasiastrum complanatum; assembly: GCA_029204225.1. NCBI lineage: Eukaryota > Viridiplantae > Streptophyta > Lycopodiopsida > Lycopodiales > Lycopodiaceae > Diphasiastrum > Diphasiastrum complanatum. The sequence continues at coordinate 8,625,884 of CM055095.1, read as the reverse complement.
ATGGTTTCTCTAAGAGATCTGAATCTAAAGTCTTTTAGCAATTTAGAAAGCTTATAGACTCAATCCTATCACTCATGAACCAATCTAGAATGATGGAAATTTAGATTCTAGTCTCAAACTTGCAAAATCACTCCTTAATCTATGATTTTTAGCAATCTCTCTCTTCAACCTCAACGTACACTCAAAAAATCAGAGAAGATCAATTAGTGCACCTAATTCAAGCTTCAATTTTAATTTTTTGACTGATCTAATCCAAGAACTAATCAAGGGATTAGATTCACTATAGAAAATGCTTGATTTTGCATTAAAAATCACTCAAATTGGGTATGTGAGTCAAATTCTACAAATTTTTGAAATTTATCAGTCAAAACCAGAGATGTATGGCATCACACGTGTGAAAAGGGTTCCTACAGCCCACAACAAGATCTGGACCAAAAATTTTGAGGATAGCTATCAAATCCAACTTGTTACACAAAATTTGACTAGTTTTCAAAAAACTGCTACTTTTGGCTTTGATTTGGATTAACCCTATCAATTTCAACAAAACCTCTTGTACTAGGCTCTGATACCATGTGCAAAAAGTACAAAAAGGACCAAGAGTGGATCCTAATCTGATCCTCAAGAGGGATTGGTTGTCAGATTACTTGATCTATCAATCTACTTGAGATTAAGATCAATCTAGATCAATTCTAGACACAAAATCCTAACAAGAACAATCATTAATTGAAGGTAGGTGTACTTTCTGGTTTTCCACGTGTGAAACCCTGTATGAGTACGGACTCCAACCTGAAAAATCAAGTACAAATTGATAGCACCTCAAAACAATCAAAACAAATGTAGACAAATGGAGAGAATCACTCAAAATTGCTTCCAAAACCAAGATTGGTGTCTCACATTGATTATGGCCAAATAAGCCTCTATATATACACTTTTGGAGCTCGAGGTACTGATCATGCATCAAATCTCACACGTGTGAGGATGCCTTTTCACCATCATGCAATTTGACACTTGGATCAAAACTTTTCATTTTGGGCATTTTTGGTCTATTTCCCTACTATATGGAGATCTTCATGAAGCCATTTATGGATCCAAGAACACTTCAAAAATACTCATGCTTAGGAATCAAATCCTTCAAAGCATGAACCCAAAATTATGTCTTTAGAATCAACTCTTTGAATAAGGAGTTGTCTTCTATAGATGATAAAATCAAAGATGATGACTTAGTTCAAATCATTTTGAATGGATTAGGAGATGATTATTCCAATCTTGTTCAAACCTTTGCTATTCAAGATTCACTTCCTAGCATTGAAAAACTTCAAAGTGTGCTTGTTAGTGAGGAGAGTAGAATGCTTCATATCAAAAGTAGGATGAGTTTCTTATCTTTGAATGACGGTGATGAAAAAGCTAACTTTTCTTTGAAAGTCAAGAAGAAGAAGTTTCCATCCAAGAAGACTCGAGACATGGAGATGGAGAACAAAGATGGAGCATCAAGTTCCAAAGGCAAGAGCAAGAAGGACAAGAAGAAGCTAAAGTGTTTCTTTTGTGGAAAAAAAGGACATTTTGCATCCGAGTGCTACAAGAAAAAGAATGCTCAGAAGGACAATCAAGGCAATCTTGTGCTTGAAGAGGAGGAAGAAGACAATCTATCTTTGATGGTATCCTCACCACAAACACCTAATCAAGACACTTGGTGGATTGATAGTGGGCCAAGATCTCACATGACTCACCAAAAAGACTACTTTTCTAATCTACTTTCTTACAA
>CM055095.1:8501615-8614122 GCA_029204225.1 Diphasiastrum complanatum | reverse complement strand
GAATGGAGGTGCGGCCTCTTAAACCATGTGTGCTACAGAAGGCTTACTGTAGAGGATACTACACTCTTTGGGATTTTCTCACATATATGTACTAACAGATTGTAATGGAGTTGTCTACATTGAGTAGGAGGCGGATTTCTCTTTTCACAGTTCTCAAGCTCACACACAACAGTCAAAAATGCATCCTCCCCCCATCCTATCCTTTTTTAGGAACAGAAAGAACACCGATCTATCACATTATATTCTGGAAAATGGCAGGCTTCTATGAAGGGAACAAGTTGGAGCTCCAAAGCAGAGTCATCATACCAAAATACAGACTGATAGATTCTCTTTACACCATCAGAAACACAGCAACTCAGTATTTCCTTGCCTATAGAAGGTTCGTCATCTTACTAAGCACATTGTTGGATACACTCACAATAGACTGAACTTTATATCATAACTTGAGAACATTTTCAAGAGTAGAGCTTTAGTTTATGAGCTCATTTCACAGCGATTCCAGGAACACATAGAAGCTGGAGGACCCTAACAACTCAATCATTCTTTCAATATCCAAGCTAACACAATAGTGCAAAGTTGTAAGGCTCAGACTCAACACATGGGAGTTCAACAGAAAGAGACAATGCCATAGCAGCATCAACATACATAGGAGATGTCAAAACAGTCTGGGTCTAGTGTTCATGAATTCACATAAGAGAGTTAAGCAGCATCACTTCCTAACCCATAACAGAAACAAGTAGTAGTCTTGCAGAGACTCAAATTTCATAAGAAGATGCAGCATTCTACCAAGGGATGACAGTCTTAAAATCACAGGGATTCAACTCCACAACTAAATCACCAGAGAACAGCAAAATAGTAGCAGATTATGGCCATATTATCCACTCTCTGAACACACTCAGCAAACACACTCAGCAGTGTGAAGATCACACCAAGAACTTGCAGCAGCCAGTGAAAAGGAAAGAAGCCTCGAACTTTTTTGCACACTGAAGCATCTCAGCGAAAAGGAAAGAAGACCTCATAACAGAAAAACCACAATCTTCAGCAACTTATAGGGCTGGAGCTCATCTATTTTCTTCACTTTGCCATTCTGCTCTTCTTCTCTCTATTCTCAACCCTTCATTAGTATCTTCTAAGGCATTGAATGCTGATTTAACCTTTTAGCATGAGCCTATGTAAGATAACCCTCGTGCATATTAGTTTTCTTGATATGGGGTATTTTAATGCTTGAACTCCCAAATTCACAAGTAGGGCCTCCCGATGCATTAAATCTGATTTGGCCTTTTTGGCATGTGGTTAATAGATTTGGCCTCATGTCTAGTGCCATGTGTTTTTCTCTTAAGCTACTTAATGAAGCCCTACCTTGATTTTGGCTCCTCTTTTGCATTTAAACTCCTCTTGATTTTTCCCATGTGGCTATTAGAAAGCCCATGGCCACAGTGGCCGAAACTATACTATAGGCCGATTTTTTAAAGGCCATCAAAAATTTTAAAGGCCAATTCTAAGGCCATAATTTCTCTAGCCACATTACGGACGGGCTGGGACCCGTATCTATTGGCGATTTTTAGCCATTTTACATCAAAATTTTGCGGCTTTTCCATGCCGATTTCTGTACTATAGCAAAATTAGTTCCAAAATTAGCTCGATTTTTGGTGTCAAAAATTCGGCTAACATAGGCGATCTCCATTGGGTCGCATGGTCTCCATGCGCCGGATCCAGAATCTCTGGTTTTGAGTGTATCAACTTCTTGTGTTTGTTGTAGAACCAATATGGGATCAGCACCCTTTTAAGGGTGATGCTAACCATCTTCCTTTGTTGAACTGCTAGTGAGTTCAGCTATCCAGTACTCTATCTGCCGCCAATCTTCTTGATATAAGGTGCCTTCATTCCTGTATCAACAACCTAACCATGTGTTCCTATCTTGACATATGCACCCACTCCCATCAGTATTACGAGATATGTCCAATTTTAGACCCATGGGATTACACCAGCATTGCTTCAAATGTATCTTAGTAGGCTTATTTTCTGGGCCCCATGGTAATAGTAGCCACTCTCTTAGGCAATGTGCGTAGTGTCCGCTTAATTTGATGGTATCCTCCTTGTGATTTCTTGTGGTGATAGCAAATTTTTGCAAACTGTCACAAGTCATACCATATGATTCAAAGGATCCTGACATGATGGGCCATTGTAGATGAGATTGGTGACTAGTAGATGGCTGTAACTCGAATTCCTGGTAGGATAACGGGAACTCCATAGCTGGTATATACAGGATGTAAGAATCTAAATCTTCAAAGCAGACATGTTCAACAATCAACTCTTTCATCTTCAGTGGGAACTTAGGGATATGCCCTCTGGCTACTCGAGACTCCTCTAGTTCTCTAATCTTTTCTTGTGACTTGTAAGCGGCTACTTCCCTTGTCAATGAGTGGACTGAGATCTCCTTTGATGTTGTTTTTGAAATGAGTCGACCTATAGTTCTTTCTTGGCTTTCGATATATGCAAGTTGTCTGGCTTGTTGTATTCTTTTCTCTTCCTCTATTTGTTGATGTCGTTTCTTCTAGGCATCCCTAGATTTTTCTAAACTAAAGATCTCATTGCTTTTTCGAATAGTTAGGCTTTTCGCAATTTTCAGTTCCTTCTTTAGTTCATTGATTTCTTTTGTATGCCTCTCTCGTTCCTTAGAAAGAACTTGTGCCAATGCCTCCCATGATTTTGGTGGTCCCTGATTACTAGTAGTTGCATCCCCCATGATGTTGATTCCCTGATACATACGAGTGGTGTGTATACTCAGATGATTTTCCTAGTGCCAAGGTATGTGTGCTGCTTTAAGAGGTGTGCATCAATCCATGTAATATGTCATGTTGACATGTCCAGAAATAGGTTTTGGCTAGTTCTTGGCTCATCAGATGCTGTAGGTCTTGTAGAAGACCAGGAGACGTTTGAGATAAGATAGTTAATAGGTGTTCTACCCATCTGATGCCATAAATAGACTCAGCTTTATTAGTACCCATAATTCAAAAGCAATGTCAGGGAATTTAGGAGTAGATTTTATGGGTATGAAGTTATGTGTGCTCGCGTAACAACTAATACAGGAGCATGGAGTTGTTGCCCTTCCGGTGGCATCCCCGCTAGAACTGCTGGTTGTTGTATTGCAATGAAGTTTAGCTGTGCACTGGTTCCAGGTCTCAATGGACAATTCTTGAAGCAGTGTCCATGACCGCATTCTCGACAAAAGGATGTGTATTGTTCTTTGTAAGGACATTCTGCAATCCTATGTCCTTCGCCACATCCATAGCAGCCGTAATTTCTTTCGTCTTGACGCTGAGTTTGAGCTGCATAGGCCGCAAAATATTCATTTATGGCAGGATCCACAAATGGCTCCTCTGGTCCATACCATTGTTGCTGCTCAGGTTGAGGTGGTACTTGCATCTATGGTTCCGTTGCTATCAGGTTTACATGGGCCACTTGTTGATTGTCCGACTAGGAACCACATGATCACCGCATGATCGAGAGTTAAAGCTGCACTGCACTCGGATCGTAGATGTTTGATCCGTTCAATATAGTCCCTGACCATTTCTCTTTTTCCCATCTTGACTTTGCTCAGTAGGAGAAACGGGTCTTCTTGGAATTTCTTTGGTTTAAAGCGCATGATGAGAGCCGCTTTAACTGCTTCCTAGGTAGATTTTTCTTTCTCTGACAGGTTTAAAAACCAATCTTGAGTCACTACTAATAAGGACATGGGAAATAGCATCAACTTTTTTATAAGTGTCCATTCACCGTAGATTTCACAAGCTTGCTCATAAATCTGGAGAAAGCGGATGAAATCTGATGATCCGAAGTATTTTGGTATTTCCATTTGTGGTGCTCTCCGGACTGCTGGCAAGGGAGCGACAAGTACGAGTTGGCCCATTGGTTCCATTGGCGCTGGTTTCGGCTCTGCCTCTTCTTGCACAGTTGCTAATCTGGTTGGATCTTGCTTGTACAGTGGGATGCAGTTTGGATCTTAAGGATCTGATCAATTTGATTGGTTGGAAGTGAAATTTAGGCCTTGTACAGTGGTTTTTCCTTGATCACTTTTTATTTCTTGCACTGATTGACTTGAGATTTTGAAAATAGCTGGATCTGATGCAGATCTTTCCGCTGATCTAGTCTGCAAGGGTTCTCTTGTGCGAGGGTTCTTTAGCTGTTTTTGCAGATAAAAAACTTGATATCTCTCAGATCTTTGGGAAGTAACTCTCGCAAGAATCACAGTTGCTGAATCTGGGTTAGATCTCACTATGGAATTCTCTATGAGAGTTAACTCTTGCACTAAGTGAAAATTTCACTGTATGCGAGGGTTCAGAACCACTATTTTGGCTTGATCTTCACCAAATATCTATACTAACTCTCACAGGCTTCATTACTAATGGAAATTGACATTCTGAATTGATTGAGAGGGTCTGCGAGAGTTCTTACTAGAAGGATTTGCTAGATCTTCACTTTTTAGTGAGTTTTTAGCACTTAAATCCAATTTTCCGCTCACTGAAATCAAACTAACTCTCGCAGGCTCTTTTGTGTCCTTGTCTCTCAGAGATGGAACTTCAGAATCCTCTGCAAGAGTTCTTGCCCACTGGAACTGAAAAATTTGATGTCTGTGAGGGTTCTCTGGTACTTTTCCGTCTTTTTTTCATTGGGAACTCTCGCACAGGCACTTAGATATCAAACTAACTCTTGCAAGCTTCTCTGTGTCCTGGTCTCATTGAGATGGAACTTCAAAGGGCTCTACGAGAGTTTTGGTGAAAATTTGCATTTTTTTGGATTTTTCAAGGGTTTTTTGAATTTTTTATGATTTTTCTCTAATTTTTGCAATCCGCTTGGAACTAACTCTCACAGGCTTCTATGCAAGTTTGGAACAGTACCCTGGAGTTGCTGCCAGTCATGCAAGGGTTAACTCTTACTGGTTTTGGAGATATTAAAATCTGATGAGATTTTAGGCTCTTTTTTCCTCCAAAATGCAAATTGGTGTGCTTTTTTTGGGTTTTTTGGCTGGTTGGTTTGGGTTTCAAGCCCTTAGAGGCTTTCAGGGCTCCTCTACCCTCTCACACCTCCTTGCTAGCTGTGAACAGTCCAAACACAAAAAAACACAGAAAACTAACTCTAAACTCCCAAAAATCTACCTAAAACTATTCTAAAAAGCAAGAAATAGCTAAAATGAAACTACACTAGTTAGTGGAAACCTATCCCCGGCAACGACACCACTGTAGGGTCTTCATTCCGACGTGGTAATAGCCCTTCCGCCTGTCAACAAGGGTTAGTTCATTGGATAGACACCTAGCTATGCATAGATGCTACTTTTAGTTAGTTTCCTACTTTTTATCTAACTCTACCTCCACTAACACTACTCACACTAACTCTACTTCCCTAAACTAACTTCATCATGATTGCTGGTGAAAGAAAAGGGTAGAAGAGAAGAGAGAAGGAGAAGAGAGAAAGAGAGAGATAGAGTTGAGGGGGAGGTTAGCTCAAAAGCTCAAGATGCATGCTAATGGAGAAACCATAATTATTAAAACAACAACACAAAAATGGAAATAATTAGAAACACACAACAAAAAGCATTAGCATGAATGCTTAGCAAATGAGGATGCTTGGCTCTCCAAATTGGTAGAGTTTCCTAATTCTCATTAAGCATGGAAATAGAGTACAAATTGTGCCTTTTTATAAAATGGGGAAGGCCCTTGCTCCAAAATCCTATTGGCTAGTATTTACATTGATCCTATCCATTCATCTTGGACCCAACTTGATCCAAGGGTCCACAAAAAGTACAGTGGAAATCACAAAATTCATGTGAGTCCAAAATTGGCCCCAACTCTAAAAAAGTAAACTCTAAGTTTGAAATTGACTTTGGGCCTCAAGTTTTATTTTAATTACAAAGGCCCAAGTCTATTTTATTTTATTTACAACTTAAGCCTCATTGGGCCGTGGGCTTATACGCGTAGGATGCCATGCCCTCGCAACACATTTTATTGGTCGACTTTATTTATTTACAATTCGTCGGGAATACCCCCAACAAGCTTTAGTGTGCATAAGCTAAGTCAACATATGTAGGATCCAAAGATATGTCATTGGAAGTTGGCTAAAAGAATCTTGAGATATGTATCTTATACCTTAGACTTTGAATAAATCTACAAAGGAGAAGATCTAACTTTGGTTGTTTTTTCATACTCAGATTTTGCAGGAGATAGATTGAATAGGAAATCCACAAGTGCTTATACAATTTTTTTTGGAGGGAATCTAGTTTCTTGGCTATCAAAGAAGCAAACAATTATATCCTTATCATCTTCTTATTTTTGAACTAATGTATTCCAGACAGAAGTCCTCAACAACTAAAGTCCAGTCATGGTTTAGTATCTTAAGTAGTTCGTGAATATGTTAGAAACATTTATCTTTATCACCAACACGAATACAGATTAGTAACTCAATTCCTCAGGCAGGGACTAGCATTTCACATGCATACATACTTTTTTATTAGTGACTGTGGAAAACTACACCAAGGGATATTTTACTCGGGTGCCGAACACAGTATTCGCGCAGACGAGTAAGTTAGTTTGAAGATAGTTCTTTAATTCAACTCTATGGAAACACAACAAACGACTATAATGAACTATTGTATTGTCTGACCAAAGAATGATTTAAGTAATGCATACGAGATTGCTAGTAGATTTGAAATCACTCACACTCAACAATGCGGAGAACATAAATCAGAGGGATAACCTTCAACGCTCTATTCACTTCTTCAATCTCACAATACAGGAACTCTCTTTCTCTTGGTGGTGTGAGAATGAAGCGTGTCTTCTTTTTATATCCTATGGAATGAGCAAACGCACCTCTTGAGATTCTAGGTGCGACGCTCCATTTACTAACTCTAGTTAATAAATAGGCTACAAGTAAATGTAAATTACACTATTGAAGGTAACTTTCACTAAGAGTTTATTTTTCCCTAATTTAAAGTGACGATACGAATCTAGTCGCTTTGTGTTCCAAGCCTCATTTTAGTTCAGGAGGTCTTGTCCTTTAGTGGAAGATAGGTCCTTAGCAATTATATCCCAAAAAGTGTCAACACTTAAATTAGCCTTGATCTTAATTAAATAATTCTCACGAGATAGATTACCTGAGGTTGAAGCTTGTTTTTTGACACAATCATGTGTAAGGTGACCCTCGCCATTGCACTTGAAGCACAAGTTCTTCTTAAGAGCTTCAACTTTATCAATGCCACCTTGATGGTTTTTAAAGTTTTTCTTGGTTTTCTTAGGATTGTTGGAATTGAGATGTGTTTCACTAACAGCTTCCCTATCCTTCCTCTTAAATTGAAAACCTTTTTTTTGCTCATTAGGCTGTTGACCCCTAGGTCGCTTAGGTGTGTCATATGTTGAAAAATGAAAAATCATTTATCTTGACTTTAGGCTTTCACAAAGTTTTTTCTATGTGTATGTAATGTTTCATATGGTAAATGCCAAATTTGGCCTAGAAGAAACTCGAGCTACATGGTTTCTTGAAGTCTAGTTGGTCACATACAACATGCATATAGAATGTAGACATAAATGTAAAAAATGGGCTTGTAGAAACTCGTGGCACATCACATGCAATGATTGTAAGTGTTCCATAGTGACATGCAAGGCATGCACAAATTGAATTGGACACATGCATGGTGATTTGGACAAATCTAGTTTAGAATTTGACACTTGGTAAAAGTAAGTAGAAATGCATGCATGTAAAGTGACAAATGTCACTAGTTTGCTAGTTTTCACTTTTAGATGTGGATAATGTAGGAGAGAGATGGTTCTACCTCGAGCTACTCCAATCTCCATAAATATGTGTAAGCTCTCTCATAATTTTTGATAAAGAGCCAAGCTTTGAAGCTATTCCATGAACTCTAATAGCATCTTCTAGGGTTTTCGGATGGTTCTTACGAACATCCACTTGATAATCATTTGGTAACCCATCAATGAACATTAACATTTGTACCTTAGGCGGAATTCACTATAAAGTGGATTCAGGTACTCATGAAAATCTTGAATAAATTGTTTCAAACCTTTATTCATGGTTAGATGACTCAACTTTTGGAAGTGTTCATAGTCATCTAAAAGTGGTAGAAAATAATCCCTAAAAAGCTTGCAAAAATCGTCCCATATACAAGGTTGATTGCCCTTTGCAACTAAGTCATCCCACCAAACTAAGGCTCTTCCTTCAAGGAACATGGTGAACTTTTCAGATTCAGGGAATTGGTTCATGGCAAAGTATTTGTTGATAGATCAAATGTTGGGTTTTCATTGGTTTGATTCATTGGGGTTGCTTGTGTGTTTTCCTATTATGCAAATACAACAACAAGTGCTCAAATTAGAATGATGGAAATGCTTCAATTCTTACATCCAATGCAAATAAAAAATAGTTACTTCTACTCATTCAATCTTATTGTTTGTAAGATCAATCCAAGCTTACTATTTGCAAGCCCAATCCAAGCTTAAGAGAAAAACAACAACAAGCTACATTTGCCTTAATCCAAAGCAAAAATGAAAACCAAATCTTTATGTAAACTTCAATTAACTAATCCAAGCTAATGTTTACATAAAGTTCCCATTCCAATTCCGTTTCCATTTGTCATTTCAAAAGAAACCAAAATTTTCACATTTCTCACTATTCTAGATCGACTCCAAATCCATGAAACTAGTGTCAAAATGAAAAGCTAATGAAGCTCTATAAAAACTTCAATTTTTAGATCTGATTTTCAGATTTATAGATCTAAAAATCAGTCAGAAGTTTAAAATGACAAAAACTAGAACTTCAAAACTTGTTTTATGCACAAAGTTACACTACAATTCCCTTCCTACATTGCCATTTTCATGAAACTAGGAGATAGAAAGGTGTAACTCATGAAGTCTGGATGAAAACTTCACTTTTCAGATTTGATTTTTAGATTTACAAGTCTGAAAAACAAAACTTTAAAGTAAAAATTAGATCTTCAAATGTTTCATTTATGCAAAAAAACACTAGTTTTGATCAAAACACATAGCTAGATCAATCTTTTTGCCAAAAAATTTTTGTGTATGTAGAGGAGGACTTCTTCTAACCATCCCACAAATCTTTTTTTAGAACTTTTAAAAACCCAAATCCTACTTTAAAACTTCTCCTCTAAGGATCTCTCCTCCACCTGTTCCCTACTCTTAAACACAAAGATAGATAACAAGCTGGCCTCAAGTATTCACCAGCCAACCATAGCTAGATCCAAGCTCCAAGAAAGACCTATCTAGCACCCCCCGACTATAGGGGTCTGAAGTACTGCTAGTTACATAGGTATGTAACATCTGACATATCAACGTCCCCGATGAAAGTCGAATATTTCGGCCACTTCGGCCATGTCAAATGAAAATAGTTATTGTTCCACTTGAATTGAAGACTTGCCCTAACTGCTTAGCAAATAAATTTTTGAAAAGTCCTAACTAGATGGATGCTAGCTCATTATGGCCAACTGGCTAGTGCGATCTGCGACCCAATTAGTTGTATGCATTTCTGTGATTGTTTTATAATTGACATAGTTGTATAAACTTTTTTTTTACCTTACTTATGCATGAAATATTGAGATGATTTATGATGTCTAGACATCAACCTACTACCATAAATCAGTACACTTCTATGCTAAAATTTTGAACGAGCTAGGTCCATAATGAATTACATAACTCTACGACACTGCTTTCATTAAGAATCTATGCTCATTCATATGTCTTTTGTAGCCATTGCATAGTAGTATCATATGGTACTTTGAGCTAAGCTTTTTTATCTTTTTGAGAAGTCATCTAATTCGATTCTTACATGTCTTTCATTCAATCTCGCTTTGACATACTTGCAATTGCACTTGTCCAATATAGGTGTATGAACTTCTCAAGCATTCATGGAATTAATGATAAAGGTTTTGCAAGAAATACTAGTTCATTATGCAGCTATGACTCATCATATTAGGGTTTGGGATTTACTTACGTAACGGGAACTTTTTTTGAATTCTCAAACCGGTCCTACATTGATTTATAAAGAATACATAAGATGTGAAAGCATATGACAACATCACAAGATACAACATTGATGCTTATTCAGGTATATTGCACATGTTGGTATATATCAATGATGTCAAATTTTAATGATGTGCTAAAGTTAGAGTACAGAGTGGATTGCATATACATTTCTCACATTTGATCTTAGTTCTTCAGACCTAGTGAAATAGAAAACTATATGTAGTGTCACATAGTACTTTAGGCAAACTTGTGTAAACTTTATAGGCATCAAGTATACTTTTACTAGATTTTCACCTTCAACCGTATTACATTGTAGTTTCTTGTGATTAGTTAAACCATTTTAGTAAATGGCTAATGTCATCATGAAATTAGGGTTTTTCTATTCTTTAAAGGCATGAATTTGTGTGAGAGTTTAGAAACCAATATAACAGATTAGCATGACATGGCTTTTCCCTAATACCCATGTGGGTATCCTAGCAAACCATAACAAGATCTCGTTAAATTTATCTACTGTGAAGGATTTCAGATCAATGATGATCCAATCCACAAAAAGACCTTGGGTTACAAAAGAAGCTACTCTACCAATCTCACCAATGTAGAAAAATTAGCATCTACACACAAAATGAGATGCAAACTCTAAACTTGACAAAACATGAATCAAAAGATAAAGTACTGTTGTTGTCTGTACAAAATCAGCAAGATACTGTATTTCACGTGTGGATCCAAAAATATCAAATATAGATCATTCTACACATAGAATTGCATGCAATCACAAGTATAGTGCACCAATGGATAGTAGAACCCAAGAGACCATGTATAAGCATGAAATGGGATAGAGAAGAGAGAAGAGATGTCTTTCCATGAGTTACATCCTTTTATAATAGGTCCAAGCCCACACCTAAGCCACCTAGGGGTCAACAACCTAATGAGCAGAAAAAAGTTTTTCAATCTAAGAGGAAGGATAGGAAAAATGTTAGTGAAACACATCCCAATTCCAATAATCCTAAGAAAACAAAGAAAAATTTTAAAAACAATCAGGGTGGCATCGATAAGGCTGAAGCTCGTAAGAAGAACCTATGCTTCAAGTGCAATGGCGAGGGACACCTTGCACGAGATTGCGTCAAAAAACCAGCTTCTACCTCAGGTAATCTATCTCAAAGAAATGAGATGGGTGTTTATTTCCTTAGTTCTTTAGTCTTTGGTCCTAATGACCTTATTTGCATTAAAGGTAAAGTTAAACATCAAGTTGTTAATGTCCTTTTTGACACAGGATCCACTCATAACTTTATAAATGTAAATTTGGTGCAGACGCTAAACCTTCCCACTAGCAAATGTGTATATTGTTCTCGGACAACAATGACATTTTGATAAGAATAAGTCATTGAAAATCGATTTTGTTGAAAAATATTTATCTTTTATGCATGAGAATTCTTTAATTAAGATCATGGCTAGTTTAGTGTTGACACTGAAAATGTTAACCCTTATTCTAAACAGGAACTTAATTCTATTATGAAGAATTCAGATTTTAAATTTTATTTATGTTTTCACAATGATATGATTTGTTTCAATGATCAACAACTTAACATAAATGCCATGAGTATACCCAGGGAGAACACTACAGAATTTGAAGCCTATAATGAACTTAGGCGAGAATTCAATGATGTTTTTTTAGACATTCCTGTAGGTTTACCACCAGAAAGGACAGTTGATCATAAAATTGAACTAATACCTGGAGCAATTCCAATTGCACAACGTCCTTATAGGATGAGTGCATCGAAAGAGGCTGAGGTAACTAAACAATTACATGATTACCTGAAAAAGAGGTGGGTACAACCTAGTAAGTCTCCTTGGGCATCACCAGTGGTTCTAGTTTATGGAGCCAGATTTGAAGTTTCGACGGATCATCAGACTCTTCGATATTTATGTGATGCTACAGATTTAAAGGGGAGGCAAGCTAGATGGGTTGACCTGATGCAAATCTTTGACTTTTCCATACGTTACTGTAAAGAAAGTCAAAATACTCTAGCGGATGCTTTGAGTAGGTTACCGGTTATCAATCAGTTGAGCTTTATTGTTATAGAACCGGGGTTGTTTCAGTCTCTTCCAGGACTTTATGAGTCCGATCCTTATTTTGGAAAGTATTGGCAACAAGTACTTTCAGGGGTCAATTCAAGTTTGCAAGATTTCTTGAATCAGGAAAAGACTGAAACGGATATATCTATGGATTTTGTGGTCGGGCTTCCACGTACAGGGAAGGGCCACAATTTGGTTTGGGTCATTGTTGACAGACTTACGAAGTTTGCTCAATTTATCCCAACAAAAGCTATTGTTAAAGCTTCAGAACTAGCTCAACTGTTTGTTGAGAAGCTTTTTTGACTATACGGGCTGCCTTGCAATATTGTCAATGATCGTGACCCAAAATTCACTAGGAATTTTTGGCAAGCAGTATTTGAAAAGTTAGAAACAACTTTAAGTATGAGTTCTACAGATCATCCAGAATCAGACGGTCAAACGGAAAGGACCAATCAGACGATGAGAGCATAAGAAGTGCCCAAGACAGGGCAAGGCACTATTTCGGAAGAACAAGGTATTCATGGTCAACGATTGGGTGTTTTTGAGAGTCCCTAGTCACTCTAGGGGCTTGAAAACTGGTAAGTGTGCAAAGTTGGCGCCTAGGTATTGCGGTCCTTTTCAGGTTATCCAAGTGATAAACAAGGTCACATACAAACTAGACCTTCCAGCTAACATTGGAATTCATCATGAATTCCATGTTAGTAAGTTAAAACCCTCGTTAGGGGTTGGGGAGACCCTGTTCCCTGTGGAAGATCTAGTGGAACTTCTTCGTGATGAGTCTGTGAGTGGACCACCTGAACCCGAGGCGATTGTTAATAGCCAGCAGAAGACTCTATGGAGTAGAGTGCTTCGGGAGTTTTTAGTCAGGTGGAGGGGCAAATCAAAAGAGGATATCTGGGAAAAGGAGGCTGATCTCCAAAAGAATTTTCCAAATTTTTTCCTAGGAAAAATTTAAATTTAGGGGGAAGGAATGTTACATACCTATGTAACTAGCAGTACTTCAGACCCCTATTAGTCCATTTAGTGTTGGGGGCTACATGGAAAGGTACCCTTAGGATTAAGGGTATGTGCCCTTGGATAAGGGCAGACAAGTGACTATACCTTAGTCAAAGGTATGGAGCCATGAGACCCTTGGATAAGGGTTACCCTTAGGATTAAGAGTAGGTGCCTTAGATAAAGGTAATAGTGTCCTTGATTAAGGATAGGTAGGTGTATATGCCTTGGATGGAGGTATGGAACCTAGAAAGGTCTTAGAAAGTCATTGGATGACTATATTTCTAAACCTTGGGCCTCAACCTTGAACCATATCACTTTATTGGTCTTGGACCAAAGTATACAGGCACAACTTGGGCAATGGGTCCTAGTAGGAGGGCGCCCTCCTAAAGGGTCCATTGAGTTTCAGGTTCCACAAGAATAGTAATCAAAGAGTCATAAGTTATGGAAGATGTCTGATGACCTTCCATAAGCCTATGAAGGCTCTTGAACTCCTCTAGGCCTCTCTCTTTCTCATTGGATATGCATGGAAATCCATAGTGTATTGGAGAGAACTAAATGCCATCTATAAAAGAGGAGTAGGGCGCCCGCCCATTGGGAGGGAGAGAGATCCCTTTTGCTTACCTTGCTTATGCTCTAGTGTGGCTACTAGTGTGTAGAGTAATTCTTATGTGTAGTATGCTAAGGGTCTAGAGTATGGGACATAAGTAGGGTTTGGATCCTGAGTAAATTATGGTTTGTTGTGATAGGCTTGTGATCTATTTATGGTTAGCAAGGGGGTGCTGGATAGGTCTTGCTTGGAGCTTGGATCTAGCTATGGTTGGGTGGTGAATACCTGAGGCCAGCTTGTTATCTTCCTTTGTGTTTAAGAGTAGGGACACAGGTGGAGGAGAGATCCTTGGAGGCTTGCAGATCCTTAATTGCAGGTGGAGGCATCCTAGCTTGGAGTTAAAGAAGCATCTGGGAGCTTGCAGGTTGCTTGGAGGGCATTTGGAGGCTCTACCTTGGATTTGGAGGACTTTTTTATTTTTACTTGTTAAAGTAAAAAATATCTTCCTGTTGACTTTGGGAGCTATGCTCACCTCATTTTCTTTGTATATTTTATTGTACATAGAGGTATGTGAATTGAGCACATAACCTTCTTAGAATAGGTCGAGTTTGAGCTAGATAGATTTATTTATGATATCATGCAAAAGTTTAGATAACATGCATAGTCATTCAGAGTGCATGCATGCAACATGCAAAGTAGTTTTCATGTTCTACACATGTCTAGGTAATTTTGAGAGTTGACATGTAGTACATGCAATATCCATGCATGCAGTTTTACATGTGGATCCTTGGTAGTTGAGTTAACTAAGTAAAGTGGACTTTCTATACAACTCCACTGTAGGAATTCGAGCCTCTTTGATGTAGGGAAACTTTGGCTTGTTTTACCATATTGTGAATATTGAGATTTTGGTGATTTTGGTGATTTTGGCTCATTCTCTCTCTACCCGAGTTTTTGGTCTTGATTTTCTCTCTCTATTCGAGAGCAGGTTGTTTTCTCCATAGTGAGCACTTACAATATTTTCTGATATCCATTTCTCATAGTAAGGAGTTAGTTTTTTTCAGTCTGATGTATGCCATTGTGCTCTTGCCTTAGATTATTCAAGTAATCTGTTCATTGATCAATTGTGTGCAATCTCAACACCTCATAAAGATCCTGTAAGGTGTGTAGTGAAGTTCACACGTGCTAAAAACTTCACATGGTATCAGAGCTTCATTCTTTGAAGGGGTGAGGCTATATACATCAAAACATAAGTGCTTTTGCTTGCAGGAACTCGGATTTAGGAGAGAAATCCAAACTCGCTGACAAACAAGCCATCTATGGATCATAAGTGGATCAAATCAAGCTTGATCTGCTTCAGCTGAGCCTTGTATAGACAGAGAGCTCACACGTGGATAGGTATTGAAGAGTAGATTGTGTTGTTTGAGTTTCGAAATCAATTTGATTTTTTTTTAGAAGAGTTTTAGACAATCAAAGAGATAGGGAAAGTACTCATCTCGTGTGATATGCCAAAGTGAGCACACATCAGTTCTTTTTAACAATATTTTTAATTTTTATTTTCAATCAAGTAAATTGGATAAAAGTGAGTATTGTGAGGTCTTAGATATTTCATTTCACACAAGTAGTTTGTTTGAGTCAAAATCAAGTTCCTAGAGAGTTTATCAGTTCTTTGAAACTTGTGGGAGAGATAGACTTCATACTTGCATGTGCTTCTTCTATGATAGAATCTAGATCCAAATTCAAGATAGATTGATTTTTTCTATTGTGAGCTTGATCTCACAGTTTGTTGCTAGATTTCATAGGTTGGATCAACATTATAAGTGCTAGATCCTAGATTGAGATAGCAAGCAACATATTCAATTCCATCCTTGTCATTACTAGAAATTCTCAAAGTGAATATGTCTTCAACTGGTTCACATTTTTTGGAGCATAGTGAGAGATTAAAATCTTCCAATTATGCAATGTGGAAGATTAAAATGGAATCATTATTGATTCTATAGGATGTTATGGACATTGTAACTGGAGCTTAAGAAGAACCTGCAGCAGCTAATGAAGCTGCAACATTCAATAAAATAACAAGAATTGCTCTTCATTTATTAAAATGAATGTCACAAATGAAGTGCTAAGAGAGATCAGTACATGCACCACTGTCAAGGAGGCTTGGGACACTCTCAAAACAATCTATGAAATTAAGAATACTTCTAGATTGCTTACACTTAGAAATCAAATCTTTCTAAGTTATCAGAGAGTAGATGAGAGTGCTTCATCTTATGTAATGAGATTAAAGGATCTTCATCAAGAGTTAGCTGGTATTGGTGATGCTCTTAAGAAGTGAACTTCTTCAAGTAGTCCTTAATGGACTTAGAAATGAGTATGACAATATTGTGTAGACTTATGCTGTCAGGGAGGAGCTTCCATCCTTGGAGACTCTTCAAGGTGTTCTCATTACTGAAGAAATCAAGCAAGAGAACAAGATGTTGAGGATCAACAGACTTTCATTGAAGGATGGTGGAGATGACAAAGCACTCTTCACTAAGGACAAGTCAAGAGGCAAGGGCAAAGGTCAACAACACTTAGACTGGAACCTCAACTGAGAGAAGAACCATGAAAACACCCAGAAGCAAATGGAAGATACAGACCTCCTAGAAGTTAGAGTTTGTCTAGAAACTAGAAGTGAAATCATCCATGGCAGATGAAACCAAACAAAGAAACACATGGGAAGCACTCGGGCATGCAAGTTGTGAAGTTGCTGAGAGCTCTCCAATTTTGAGAATGTCAACCACCTGTAGCAATAAGACATTCTGATCCAATTGCGGTAATTTGTGCAAAATAGTTTTTGTGATAAAGACTGGCGACAAGAAGCACTTGGATTTATGTAAGCGAACGAGGATCTACGCTTTTCCAAGTGACAATAAAAAATGCCAATGAAAAGCGGAGCGACATCATCCAATATGAGTTGCAGTGGGTCCTGCAACACAGATCTCGAGAGAAAATGAAGTGGTTGCTAGAGGATCTAGGATTGGAAAGTTGTACAAACTAGATTCTAGGGAGAGTGCTAACATTTCAGATATTGCTTATAAGAGATTGGGACATCCCAATTTCAATGCCATGCAATCTATGGTCAAGGAAGGAAAAACTGTTGGACTACCAAAAACACGGTCAAAGGAGCTGCAACTTGTGAAACTTGTGTTTTGGCAAAATCGCATAGAAGACCTTTTCTAAGATCAAGAATCAAAACACAACATCCATTTGAACTCCTGCACTCTGATATTCATTTCTCTTCAACCAAAAGCAAAGGAGGAGCAAATTGTTTTGTTTCTTTTGTAGATGATTATAAAGATTTTCTTGGACCTACATGCTATCTTCTAAAGCCATGGTTTATGATGTTTTCCTTACTTTCAAAGCTTATGTAGAAAAGTAGTTTTCTTTCAAGTTGAAAGCTTTGAGAAGTGATAGTGGAGGTAAATATACCTCTAACAAGTTTAATGACTTTTGTGAGAAAGAGGGAATACAAAGAAAATTTTCTTGTTCTTATACTCCTCCACAAAATGGAGTTGTTGAAAAAAAAAATAGAACTTTGTGTGAATGTGCAAAAGCCATTAGGCTAGAAGCATCTTTTTCTAAAGAATTTTGGGGAAAAGTAGTTGCATGTGCAAATTATCTTTGTGATAGACTTCCTAATCTTGCAATAGAAGGAAGAACACCATTTGAGATGTTGTATTAGAAAAAGCCTAAGGTAGATCATCTTCGGATCTTTGGTTGTTTATGCTATGTGCATGTACCTTTAGAGACTAGGAAGAAGGATGATCCTAGTGCTATTAAAGGAATTTTTGTTGGATATGCATCTTCTAAGAAAGCATATAAAGTTTATCTTCCCTCTACTGACAAGAATGTTGTAAGTAGAGATGTGATCTTTCATGAAGATCAAAAATTTAACTTGGATGAAGCAAAGATCAAGGAGTCTCATGCAAGATCTACAATCATCAATCTTGATGTTGTTCAAGAAGTGGTGAGGCCGAGGCTTGAGGAGGAGCAACTTCAAGCACCTACACCAAGAAGATCCACAAGACAAAGACCCGAGCCAAGAAGGCTCACTTATGATGAGGGAGGAAGGCAAGTGGAGGGTGAAACTTCCTATCATGCATTCTTCATATCAGATGAAGAGCCTAAAGGTGGCCAAGAAGCACTTCAATCCAAGAAATGGGTTGAAGCAATGACCCTTGAGTTTGAAGCCTTGATGTCAAACAACACATGGGAGCTTGTGAGCCACCAAACAACATGCATGTCATTGGATGTAAGTGGGTATTCAGGATCAAGTACAACAATGATGGATCCATCAACAAATTCAAAGCAAGACTTTGTGCCAAAGGGTACTCTCAAATCAAAGGTCTTGTCTATGAAGACACTTTTGCACCTGGTGCAAAAATGGTAACTATAATCATTCTCATTTCTCTTGCATGTCATCACAATTGGAGGATGTTTCAGCTTGATGTTTCTAATGCCTTTCTCAATGGTTACCTTGAGGAGGAAATTTACATGGAACAACGACCTCGATTTGTGAAAGAAAGTGAAGAATCAAAAGTTTGTCTTTTGTTCAAAAGTCTCTATGTACTAAAACAAGCACCAAGGATTGGGTATGCAAGGCTCAACTCCTTTCTCATATCACTCGGATTTCATCTAAGTGAATATGACCCTTCATTGTACATTAAGTTTGTAAATGACTTCGTAGTTATTTTTCTCATCTATGTAGATGACATCATCTTAGTGGAAATAATGAGGAGCTAGTTGAAGACACTAAACATGCACTTGGTAGTGAATTAAAGATGCAAGATCTAGGAGCTCTTCACTACATTTTAGGCCTTGAAATTGACTTTTTGGAGAGATCATGCTTTCATAAGTCAAAGAGGATATGCACTTTCCATGTTTAAGAAATTCCAAATGGAAAACTGTAAAGGCAGAGATACACAATGGAGCACATTGTAAAAGTTCCTATAAAAGATGATAAAAGATCCTTCGAGGACATCACTCTTTATAGGAGTCTTATTGGATCACTTATATGGTTAACTGTTACAAGGCCTGATCTAAGCTTTAGTGTGCATAAGCTAAGCCAACACATGCAGGATCCAAAGATATATCATTGGAAGTTAGCTAAAATAATCTTGAGATATGTATCTTCTACCTTAGACTATGGATTGATCAACAAAGGAGAAGATCTAACTTTGGTTGCTTTTTCAGATTCAAATTTTGAAGGAGACAGGTTGGATAGGAAATCCACAAGTGCTTACACAATTTTTCTTGGAGGGAATCTAGTTTCTTGGTTATCAAAGAAACAAGCGACTATATCTTTATCATCTTTTGAAGCTGAGTACAAATCTCTTACAACCACAACAAAGGAGGTTTTATGGATCAAAAGGCTACTCTTGGAGCTAAAGTGTTATGGAGATGAAGACCTTCCAATTATCAAGAATGATAACATCTCAGCTCAGGATCTTGCAAACAATCATGTGTTCCATGTAAGGAGCAAACACATTGAGGTAGCACATAATTTTGTAAGAGAAAAAGTTATTGGGAGAGAGATATCATTGGAGCATGTTGGATTTTCAAATTGTGTTGCAGATCCTCTCACCAAGCCATTGCTCAAGAATATATTTTCAAGATGAGGTCTAATCTTGGCTTAATCTCAAAGTCTATGCTGAATAGGTAGATATATTTTAAGGAGTGTGAAGAATGGTAAAACATATCTTCCTATCTTGACTTTGGGGACTATGCTCATCTTATTTTCTTTGTATATTTCATTGTACATAGAGATATGTGAATTGACCACATAACCTTCTTAGAATAGGTTGAGTTTGAGCTAGATAGATTCATTTATGATGTCATGCAAAATTTTAGATAACATGCATAGTCATTCAGAGTGCATGCATGCAACATGCAATCAGTGCATGCAACATGCAAAGTAGTTTTCATGATCTACACATGTCTAGGTAATTTTGAGAGTTGACATGTAGTACATGCAATATCCATGCATGCAGTTTTACATGTGGATCCTTGGTAGTTGAGTTAACTAAGTAAAGTGGACTTTCCATGCAACTCCATTGTAGGAATTCGAGCCTCTTTGATGTAGGGAAACTTTGGCTTGTTTCGCCAGATTGTGAATATTGAGATTTTGGTGATTTTGGCTCATTCTCTCTCTACCCAAGTTTTTGGTGTTGATTTTCTCTCTCTACTCGAGAGCAGGCTATTTTCTCCATAGTGAGCACTTAGAATATTTTTTGATATCCATTTCTCATAGTAAGGAGTTAGTTTTTTTAGTCTAATGTATGCCATTGTGCTCTTGTCTTAGATTTTTCAAGTAATCTATTCATTGATCAATCTTGTGCAATCACAACACCTCATAAAGATCCTGTAAGGTGTGTGGTGAAGTTCACAAGTGCTAAAAACTTCACATCATACTTCTCTTGACAAATGAAAGTAGATTGAGAAGATCTAATGACTTCTATTCCCAAAATGTAATGCAATTTATCAAGATCATGCACCTCAAACTCCTTTTTTAAGAGCACTCTTGATATCCTCCACATCTTGATTGTCTCCATGTGAATTTTTTGATAAAGGACAATTATGATTGTACAAAACAATCATTAAGAGTTATTGATTACTAAATCCAATGATTTATCAACTTCTATGTGCTAGATCTTGATCTAGAAGCATTACACTATGATTTTAGCAAGAGCAATGGATCAGAAAACTATGAAGAGTGGCCTCACACATGTGGAGGATAGTACTGGTATGGACTGTAAATAGAGAGTGAAGTACATTTACATACAAAATCATTCCAATCATAAAAACTCAAGACAAGTGTGAGAATTACAAGCAAAGCTAGAATTTGCCAATGTCACATCAAGTTCTCATTGATTTGGTTGATCCCTTTATAGATCAAGTACATCTATGAGCTGAGTATTGTCCAGCAAGCCTTCACACGTGTGAAGAGTGCCAAGTCATTCAGATCCACCAATGGGAGCCATATATGCTCATTTTCCAAAGTTGACTATTCTCATGAGCTAGAAACAAAAAAGCTAGTCTTCCATAATTATAGGAATATTCTCTATATAATAGAATCTAATGAAATATCTCTATCTCATCTTCTACAATCTTATTCACACGTGTGAATAGCATCTTGACATGTGGGAGCATTTACTCATTCGCATGGAAGTGCAATCTATTTACAAAAAGTTTGACCAAAATGACTTTTTTCTAGATTCTACTCAAAGGTCAATTTCACACTTTGTAGATCCATCTAGAATCAATCTAACTTTATAAAAGCAAGATATGTACATCCTTTCACACATGGGAATAGGCTCCACATGTGTGATATCCTATCATGATCAAATATCTCAATATTAACCAAGTACATCAAGTTGGAAGTGACATTTTTTACATCCACCACTCAAGATGATATCATCCACATAGATTAGCAAGATGGTAACATCATTTCCAGCAAACCTGTAATAAAGTGATGATCATACTCACTCATAACAAAGACTTGAGAGAGTAGCAAACTGTTAAGCTTAGCATACCAACTCCTTGGGTTGTGGAGTCCTTGATGTTGTATATCCCCTGTGATACCACATATTTGTTAAATAATGTATATCTACTCCAAAATGGTAATATATACTTGGAAATGAGGACATGCACTGGACAAATATATATTATGAAGAGGCCTATATCTATTTGGCCATAATCAACATGAAACATCAATCTTGGTTTTGAAAGCAATTTTGTGTAATTCTCTCTATTTGTCTACATTTGTTCTGATTGTTTTGAGGTTCTATCATAGTGTACTTTTGTGGCTATTGTTCCTATATGGTTTGATGATCTACCTGTCGCATACCTTACAGGTTCTAATTTTCATGATGTTTATAGCTCTGCCCCACCTATTTCATCCCATCCTCATCAGGTTTACTCCATTCTTGACCATCGTCTCTATCGTTATGGTTCTCTTTGTATTCCTAGTTCCTTGAGTGACACTTTCATCCTTTCTATCAGGTGCCCATGAGCTTATTACCCGAGCCAGTTCTCATTTACAGCATGTTCAACATCGTTATCAGACCTTAGTTGATCGTCGTTGTCACCATGTTGAGTTTCAGCTTGGAGCTATGGTTTATCTGCGCCTCCGGTTTGCACGCCATCATTTTGTCTAGGGCCATGCTTCTACTGAGAAGCTTGCACCACGTTAGTATTTTGGAGGTTCTTAGTCCAGTTACATATCGCTTACAGCTTCCTGCTTCCACACGTGCCTGTGATGTATTCCATGTCAGTTTATTACGTGCGGCTATTGAGGATGATGATCCTTTTGATGCTAAGTTTCCTATTGCTCCCAAGTTGTTTTCATTTTTGCCTGCTGCTACATTACATAATCGTCTATACCATAGTCAACGACGCCAACAAATACAATTTTTGGTTCATTGGGATGGTCGTCCTATTGAGGAGGCCACATGAGAGCCTATTGATGTCTTTTATCATACACCATCACTTGCGGATCAGGCTCGTGCTCTTGCTGTACATGTTGATTCCTCTACATCAGATGATGTTCCAGTTGTTGATCCACCAGGGCTTGCTGCTATATGATTCACTTTCTTTTCGGTAGTTGGGTCTTTTTTTTGTGTCGGGGAGAGTTATGGACTCAGTCCATTTACATTTACTTTACTTTATGCATAAGCAGGCCTTGGGTCCTTTTTTATTATTACTGACACTTAGACTTTATGGTTGGCCTTCGGCCTTATTAATCATTATTTGGACATATGTTTGGACTATTCACAACTAGCGGAGGAGGTGTGAGAGGGTAGAGGAGGCCCTGAACAGCCTCTAAGGGCTTGAAACCCATACCAACCAGCCAGAAAATCCAAAAAACACACCAATCTGCATTTTGGAGGGAAAAAGAGCTTACAATCTCATCAGATTTTTATATCTCCAGAATCAGTGAGAATTAATCCTTGCATGACTGGTAGCAACTCAAGGGTACTGTCTCAGACCTGCATAGAAGCCTGCGAGAGTTATTTCCAAGCAGATTGTAAAAATCAGAGAAAAATCATAAAAATTTCAAAAAACCCTTGAAAAAGTCCAAAAAAATTCAAATCTTCATAAGAACTCTCTGAAGTTCCATCTCAGTGAGACTAGGACACAGAGAAGCTTGCAAGAGTTAGTTTGATATCTAAGTGTCTGTGCGAAAGTTCCCAGTGAAAAAAAGACGAGAAAGTACCAATGAACCCTCGCAGACAACAAAATTTTCAGTTCCAATGGTCAAGAACAGCTGCAGAGGATTCTGAAGCTCCATCTCAGTGAGACCAAGACACAGAAGAGCTTGCAAGAGTTAGTTTGATTCCAGTGAGCAGAAAATTGGATCTAAGTGCAAAAAAATCACTAAAAAATAAAGATCCAGCAAATCCTTCTAGTAAGAACTCTCGCAGACCCTCTCAATCGATTCAAAGTGTCAATTTACATCAGTGATGAAGCCTGCGAGAGTTAGTGTGAAGATCTGGTGAAAATCAAGCCAAAAAAGTGGTTTTGAACCCTCGCAGATAGTGAAATTTTCACGCAGAGATTTCTATAGTGAGATCTAACCCAGATCCAGCTACTGTGAGCCTTGCGAGAGTTACTTCCCAGAGATTTGAAAGATATCAAATTTTTTACCTGTAAAAGAGCTAAAGACCCTTGCACAGCCAACCCTTGCACAAGATAACCCTCGCAGACTAGATCAGTGAAAAGATCTTCATCAGATCCAGCTATTGTCAAAATCTCAGGTCAATCAGTGCAAGGAGTAAAAAGTTATCAAGGAAAAACCACCGTAAAAGGCCTAAAATTCACTTTCGACCGATCAGATCGATCAGATCCTTGAAGATCCAGACTGCATCCTATTGTATAAGCAAGATCCAATCACTTTGGAACCCACCATCGGATGAATCTGAGATCGAGACGATCAATAGCACAAAGGATAGCAAATCAGACACCACACCTTCCCAGATTAGCAGTTGTGCAACAAGAGGCAGAACCGGAACCAACGCCAATGGATCCAATGGGCCACCCCGTACCTGTTGCTCCCTTGCAAGCAGTTTGGAGGGCACCACGATTGGAAATACCAAAATACGATGGATCATCAGATCCCATCCGATTCCTCCATATCTACGAGCAATCTTGTGAAATCTACGGCGAACGGACACCTGCGGAGAAGCTGATGCTATTCCCTATGTCCTTACTAGCAGTGGCTCAGAATTGGTTTTTCAACCTATCAGAGGAAGAAAAATCCACCTGGGAAGCGGTTAAAGCGGCTCTCATTACGCGCTTTAAATCAGAAAAGTTCTTGGAAGACCCGTTTCTCCTGCTGAGCAAAGTCAAGATGAGAAAACGAGAAAGGGTCCAGGATTATATTGAACGAGTCAAACATCTACGATCCGAGTGCAGTGCAATCCTAATTCCCGATCATGCGGTGATCATGTGGTTCCTAGCCGGATTACCACGAGGCATCAGAAGAGAACTGAAACGATGGGAGCAGTACACTACTCTGCAAGAAGCTATGGAAGATGCCATCAGGGAAGAGGATGAGAGATCTGACGATGAATATCCTTCCACCCACACTCCTACTCCCTCGATCGCATCATCATCATGAAACACATCCGCTCTATCCACAGAACTGTTGTTGGAGCAAATGACAAAATTACACAAATAATAGATGGAGCAACTTACGGCGTAGTTTGACCAAAAACTGAAAGCCTTACAGAGAACTATAGCAGTAACTCCACATCAACCGAAACCAAACCAGCTGCAGTATCCTCGACGGGAGAATGTATGGTGTTCAGTATGCATGCAAAGCCATACAACCAATGAGTGTCTAGGCCTAAAGCAAAATTTGAGACTGACACATAGATTCTGCCATCTGTGCAATGCAACATCGCACGATATGACATTTTGCCCGTTTAACCCCCAGATTGTTCAACAGAAGAGAAGTCCTTATCAAAATTCCTATCCTTATCATCAAGGGGCACCCAACGTGGCACCAAGGTATGGCGCACCAAATCAACCACAACGTATGGCCTTACCTGCTCCACCAGGGCCAGCCAATCAACAAGTGGCCCATGTAAATCTGACAGTTGCAGAATCAGAGATGCAAATGCCACCTCAACCTAAACAATAGCAATGGTATGGACCAGATGAACCATTTATGGATCTTGCCATAAATGAATATGTTTCGGCCTATGTAGCTCAAACTCAGTGCCAAGGCGGAAGAAATTACGGCTGCTATGGATGCGGTGAAGGACACAGAATAGCAGAATGTCCCTACAAGGGACAATATACAACCTCTTGTCGAGAATGCAGTTATGGACACTGTTTCAAAAATTGTCCATTTAAACCTGGAACCAGTGCACCTCTTAACCTCATTGCCATACAGCAACCAGCAGTTCCAATAGGGATGCCATCAGAAGGTCGACAATTCCACGCTCCTGTGTTAGCTGTTACGCGAGCACAGAAGAGGAAGGAAGTGACTCCCTCACCACCACCATCGGTCACTGACGACCAACCCTCAACTTCAGTGCCATATCAAAATGTGAGGAAAGAGAGAAGACAATACTAGAAAATAAGACATTGGGTACAGAAAGCACAAGCAGAGAAAAAAGAGCAAGAAAGAGACAATCCCACAGAACCTCCAGTCGACGTCGAACGAAAACCGCAAGCAGGCTCACCACTGCGCACTGATCAGAATGATCGGTTGCACCAACATGAACCATCTTTTCACATGGTGAAGCCCGAGGAACCACGCACTGAAAGACTCACACTTTTGCTATCAAGCCATGTTAGTTTACCACTCGGGGAACTACTCCGAATTGCACCACAAGCGAAAAGCCTTCTAGCTGAATGGGCCAAAGCAAATGAGGAGCCAGTAGCGCCTGAGCCCATATATTGTGCGGGCTATGATGAAACAAATAACGTCCTCCACATCGGAGCAGGATGGGAAAGTGAGAAACACAACATCACTTTGCCAATCAAACACAAGAGATACGAGGACGAGGCGACAGTGGTAGATGGAGGATTGAGTGTCAATCTAATCTCCACTACTTTATATAAAAAATGGGGTTTACAAGGATTGAAGCCAGCAAGATTCGCCATCAAGCTAGCAGATCAATCCTGTGTGAAACCAAAAGGTGTAGTTGCCGATATCCCCGTAAAGATAGCAGGCATGCAGTTTGTGATCACTTTTATAGTCATGGATATACCTGAATCTCCATCTGCATACCGTGTTTTACTAGGAAGACCATGGTTGACTGCGTAAGTAGTACACAACTGGGGTACAGGGAAACTCACCTTCGAGAACATAGAACAGGCTGTAAAGGTTGATCCAACCACATGGGCGGTGAAACCTATTGCACCCAAGGCTGATGACGGATCATCCACGACAGATCATACGATTGATCGCCCAAGGCCAGCCAAGGGAGGTCATGAGATGGACAGATGCATTAGCAACTATTGATTGTCAGGCATGTCAATATGAATCAGATCCAGAACCTAGTACATCTTCACCCAAATGTTACACTATGGACACACTAATCACATTTGGGGTGAATATGATAAACGTAGCATGGCTGGAGTATACTCGGTGGCTTTGAAAATTAAATGGTTCTTGAGGGAATTACCTAAAAGAATAGATTAATATTGTAGACAAGATCCCACTGATGGTTTGGAGCATGTCATAGCTACAACAAAAAATTACGAGACTTATTGAATATCTAGAAGTCAAAGGTCAAAGAAGGAGTTTGTTAAAAAGAAAAGACATATATATTTCTTAGATGACCAAGAATCAAATTTTGAATCAAAAACTAGTTCATCTTCAAGTTTTAGTTCAGATTCAGATAGTTCAAGTGAAGATGAATCTCCAAGAAAAACTTCGAAACATCATAAAACGTGTTCAAAAGATCAAAAAGAATGGAAGATACAAAGAAATTTGATCGAAAACAGCAGAGTTTTTGGAAGAAGTATCGAAACTTGGAAAGAAATTTGATGATTTAAAAGTTCACATTCTTCAACCAAAGAACAAGAGGAAATCTGCCAATATAGTAGGAAAATTAAATGTATGTGCACGAAGTGCAATAAGGAAGGTCACCATCATTCGGAATGTAGGTTTCCTATGTGGAAGAAAGTGATGAGGAAGAAAATTCTGATAATGAAGTGGTTTATTTAATGGAGGTAGATTATGGAGAAACTGTATATGAAGTGCAAACCACAAATACAAAAACTAATGCTACACCAGCCTCTACTTCATTTAAGCTTCCTACAAGGGAGTTTATTCCAATACAAAAATATGTATCCAGTCAACAAAAGAATGGTTTCCAAAGGATGAAGCCTGTACCTACATGTTACAATTGTGGAACATCTGGACATTATTCTAATGAATGTCCTGAACCAAAGAAGCAGATTGGATATGTGCCTTTGTGTAGAAATTGTAAAGTAGAAGGACATGTGATATTAGAATGTCCTAAACCTCCAGTTCAAAAGTTGCTGGTAAAATATGTAAAACCTGAAGCCACTATAGATACTGAAGTCAAAGATGAAGTGGTACAACAGGTCGAACTTTCTGAAGAAGAAACAACTTGGCCAAGTCATATTGATTTTGAAGTATCGAAAGTAAGCACTAGGAGCAAGACTAAGCAGAAACAACAAAATCAAATTCGACCCATAACCGAATCGCCAAAGAAAAAGAGGAAATCTCAAAAGACAAAGATAGATTCGAAAGAGAAAGTCAATAAATCTATTACTTAGAAAGATATAAAAGACGATCCTATTTACGATAGAAATGACAAGAAATATTTTGCTCCAGATATAACGCAAGAAGTGAAAAAACTTCTCAAAATTGAGTTAAATAAACCAAAGAAAAATGTCACATTTGAAGAACATTTGAACACTACGGGTTTTACAAGATCAAAAATCGATAAACCTTTTCCATTAAGAGCAAGTTATGATATAATAGATGATCTTGGTAATCTACGACCAAGCATAACGTTCAAACAACTTTTGGAAGACAATGTAGACTTTGCAATGCACCTATTACATTTCAAAGAATGATGACAATTATATTTCAAGACTTTTTGAGAAAATTTCTAGAAATATATATAGATGATTTTTGTATCTTTAACTCACATAAATAACATTTGGAGAAGTTTCACCAAACATTAAAAAGATGCAGAGAAACATCTATATCATTGCATCCTGAGAAAAGTTATTTTGGAATGACTAAAGACATCCTTCTGGGTCATCGAATTTCAGAATGGGTACTGAAGTTGATCAAGATAAGGTCAAAGTTATTGATGCACTTATACCAGCGAGGGAGTTAAGAAGTTTTCTCGGGCATTTGGGCTATTATCGAAGATTTATACATGATTATGCCATTTTAGTAGCTCCTTTGAACATATTATTAAAGAAAGATGTTATTTATGAATGGAGTGCCAATTGCCAGAAGTCTTTTGAAGAATTGAAAACCAAATTGAAAACTGCCCCAATCCTACGACCCCTTGATTGGACAAGGAGATTTCATGTTTATGTTGACACCTCTTCTTTTGGAATCAGAAGCATTCTAAGTCAAAAAAATGATGCCAAAAGAGATTATCCTATATATTATGCAGGCCGACAATTATCAGTATCTGAAAAGAATTACTCTACTACTGAGCGAGACACTTTGGGAATGATTTATTCGATAAAGAAATTTTGACACTATCTATTAAGTTATGCATTCACAATCCATGTTGACCATTATACTATAAAGTACTTGGTTAATAAGCCAGACTTATCGGGTCGAAATGCTCGTTGGATTCTTCTACTACTGGAATTTGATTATATAGTAGAAATTTGACCTGGCAAGCATCATACAAATGCAGATTATTTATTGAGATTGGAAACTACTGAACCCAAAGATCCTATTTCGGATAATCTACCAGATGAAAAATTGATGTTGTTAGAAATCGGAAAATCAACATATGGCGATATTATTCAATACTTACAAACATTGTTGTATCCAGAAGGAATGACTCAGGAAGAAAAGAACGTTTTTGAATATAAAGTAGCACCATATACGATTATATCAAGTGTACTTTATAAACTTGGAAATGATGATGAGCTTTGAAGATGCTTAGAACTAGATGAAGTACGAATAGTAGTTAAGTCTTTTCATGAAGAAAACACTAGAGGACACTATGCTTTAAAGAACACAATTCGGAAAATAATGAATGAGAAATATTGGTGGCCCATTATGTACACAGATGTACATAGGTTCATTCTAAATTGTGATCCCAGTCAAAGGATGTGTAAACCAACAAGGTCAACTAACTGACCGTTAGTACCAATTTTACCATTGCCTCCGTTTGAAAAATGGAGTATCGATTTTGTGGGACCTTTTAACCAGCCACTAGATGAAAGAAAAATCGATATATACTAATAGCCACAAATTATTGCACAAAGACAAAGAAGAATGATGCAAAAACAGTGGCGAATTTTTTTTTTTGTCAACATTATTACAAGATATGGATGTCCTTTGGAAATCGTCAACGACATAGGAACAAGCCCATGCAGCCGACACAATGTAGAAGATTAAAGATGATGAAGAGCATAAAGCCCAATGAAAATACCATCACTGCCTGGTGCTAAATTCTTCATTACATTCATAGATGACTACTCTAAAAGAACTGTTGTATATTTTCTAAAGCACAAATCTGAAGCCTTCCAATTCTTCAAGAAATACAAAGAAAATGTTGAGTTGCAGACAGACAAGAAGATCAAATCTCTTAGGAGCGACAACGGTGGCGAGTACATCTCAAATGAGTTCAAAGATTATTGCTCAGTAAATGACATTGAGCAACAGTTTGCTACTTCCTATTCTCCATAGTCGAATGGACTGGCAGAAAGAAAGAACAAGACCTTAGTTGAGTCAAATACATGATAACTCACGATTCATTGTCCAAATTATTCTCGCAACATGCTGTATCAACATCAGCTTATGTGCAGAATCGATGTATAACTAAAGGCTTACCTGACAACAAAACTCCTCATGAAGTTTGGACATGATTCAAACCTTCATTAAAACATTTGAGAGTATTTAGATGCACTGCTTATGCTCATGTCCCAATGGACAACAAAAAGAAATTAGATGAACATTCGTTCAAAACTATTTTTGTTGGCTATTGCACTTCTGATGGAATGTATAGACTGTACAATATAGACACTTGTAAAGTTTTTACAAACAGGGATGTGACTTTTATCGAAGATCAATTTATTGATTCGAAGGACAAGGATTAGATGCAGTCTACAATTTATGCCTCGACAATTGGTACTTATCGGAATGTAGTTTGTATTCCTTCCAATAGTCACCCTATACAGTCAGACTAAGAAGAAGAACAAAAAGCTACAACTTAGGAGTAGCCGAATCAGTTGAATAAGCCGCATCAGCCAATACAAAGTCAAATTCCACAGCTTAAAACTTTGACCAGAAGATCAGCAAGAATTTGAACTCAGCCTGTTCGATACACTGATGAGTTCGCTCACTATTCTATTCAAGAGCCAACCATAGTTGAGGAAGCTCTATCACAGGCCGATTCAGATCTCTCAAAAGAAGCAATGGATAAGGAGTACAATTCACTGTTGAGGAACAATACATGGATTGTCACCGACCTGCCAACAAACAGAAAAATAATCGATTGCAAATGGATCTTTAAAGCAGATGACAGTATCGACAGTAGGAAACCTCGACTCGTGGCCAGGGTATTTACTTCCCAATATCGACTGCTTCAAAACTTTCAACCCAGTCATCAAGCACACCTCTATTCGATTGCTACTTTCATATGCTGTTGTAGCAGATCTTGAGGTACACCAGATGGATGTACAAACAACATTCCTCCATAAATATTTGTATGGTTTGAAGCAATCATCTAGAGCATAGTTTCATCGTATCAACACATTCTTGATCGATCATGGATTTCAACCTAGATCTGCAGACTATAATGTATATTTCAAAGTTGTTGATCTATTCTTTGTCAGCATCACACTTTATGTGGATGATACGATGATGTTCGACAACAATGTTGCCCTGACAAAGGATACAAAGAGGATGCTATCCCAAGAATTTGAGATGACAGATCTTGGAGAAGCACACTATTGTCTTGAGATTCAAATCCACAGAGACAGAAGTCGAAGACTTCTCTATATCGCCCAAGTGAGGTATTTTCATTTGCTGATGAAATTCAATTTTATGAATTGCAAGCTTGTACATAATCCTATGGATCCAGGTCTCAAATTTTCCAAGGAATAGTGCCCTCAGACCATTGAGGAGAAGGTAGAAATGAAGGGGCATCCATACCAATCTATCATCGGGTCCCTAATGTATGCAATGATCTCAACCATGCTAGATCTTGCATATGCCATCAGTTCCTTGAGTCAGTAGATGACCAATCCTGGCATGATTAATTGGAAAGCCCTTTTTAGAGTAATCACATATGTATGAGTTACTATTGAGCTATGTGTTTGCTATGGTGATGTTGATTCATCCGATATCCATACACTTCATAAATATACAGATGCAAATTGAGCAAGTGATGTTACACCAAATCAATTGCTGGATTTGTCTTCCTACTCAATAATGTTTCGATATCTTGGAACAGTCGGAAGCAGACCTCCATTGCAATGTCATCCACAGAATTTGAATACATTGCAGCCTCTCAAGCTACCAAAGAGGCAATTTGGTTGAGAGATTTACTATGTGATATTGGTCTCAGACAGTCTGCTCTAGCAATAATGCAATCTGATAATCAGAGTGCTATTGCATTATCTATCAATCCTAGATTTCATTCTAGGAGTAAGCACATCGAAATCAGATTTCACTACATCAGGAGCATATGATACTCAACAAGGAGGTAAGTATGAAATTTTGCAGAACCCTATACATGGCAGTTGACATATTTACAAAGGGATTGAATCAGGAAGCACAGAAGAACTTTTGTGCTATCTTGAATTTGCAGATCAAGGCATTCAAGAATCCAGTTTAAAGACGGGTGTTGGATTTCTATCCTCTCCATCCCTATCTTTATCTCTGCTAATCTACATTCATTCATTATGCTATTGTAAATATTTTTACAGTCGCATACCCTGCAAAAATACAAGGAAAGTCATTTCAGTAGTGTGGCAAAAAATTCGAAAACACCGAAGGTCCGTGAAAAACATGTTCTAAGTCATTTTGACTAATGTCGCATTTTTCAAAAGTGCAAAAAAGTCAAAGGTGTCGTAGTTTTTTTGAAGGTGTCACATTTTTGAGCCCGACATTAACTTAGCCAAAGTCAACTTTTGAAGACACGAGAGCAACACTCAACTTGTCTGAAATTTGCGACTTATCCAAAGTCTCCGACTTGTCCGAAGTCTTTGACTTCTCAGTCTTATTCAACTTCTGAGTCCGACATCAAAGTTTGTCGAACCTCCGATGTTGACTATCCAACTTCTTCAATAGTCGATGTAAGTGCCAACTCTCAAAAGTCGATATCATCAAACTGGTGGCTCAACAGTACATTTGTCACGACCTGACAAAATCTCCAACTGAATCAGATATTGTCCAAGTGAGACTGCCAACAACACGTAGTGCCTTAATCTTGTTTGTAAATTACTCATTAATCATTCTTTTTAATCGGTTAGCCATGTGTTTATATATAGCGACTTATCGATTGTTGTGATTAAACTCCATCAATAACTCCATGATCTATTTGTCATACTACATCAGGAGCAAGGTTCTCAACAAGGAGGTGAGATTAATGTACTATAGAACGTAGGACATGGTATTC
This sequence comes from Diphasiastrum complanatum, assembly GCA_029204225.1. Lineage (NCBI taxonomy): Eukaryota > Viridiplantae > Streptophyta > Lycopodiopsida > Lycopodiales > Lycopodiaceae > Diphasiastrum > Diphasiastrum complanatum. The sequence goes on along the minus strand of CM055095.1, from coordinate 8,581,618 downwards.
TTTCACTCTAGGCATTAAGTGTTAATTCACACAACAAATTTTGTGCATTGCTTAGTCTGAAGATCAAGGCATTCATGGATCCAGATTAAGGGGGAGTGTTAGAGTTATCTCCTCTACTCTCCTAAATCCTATTTTAATCTGCCTCCATTCATGCTGTATTTTTACTCATGTTGTCGCACAGTCTGCATAGTTACATGTAAAATAAGACAGGCGAAAAACTCGATTGTTTGCATAAATACAAGTAATTTCCCACAGGCAAAAAAGGCGAAAAACATGACACTGTGTTTTTACATGTGATTTGTGATAGACGGAAAAGACAACACTGCCTTACAAAATGCCAAAGGTGCCCTACCTTGTAAATCAAATCCTAAGGCATTTGTCAAAGTGTCGCATTTGTTGCATCTTCACCAACGTGCATTTCAACAAAGGCTGACATTGTGGCCTTTTCATGCTCATCCCATGCAAATGTGCTAACAGATTTGACAACGATAGCAGCCACCCACAATCTCCTACAAACAGCACATCCACTTTGTACTTTCTTCATCTGCACACCTATAAAATTGTGTATATATATTGAATACCATTTGCGTATTCTATAGTGTGTGTGAAAATAATAACATCAGAAACTTATCAGAGATAGACAAAGTAGATGCCTTGCGCATTGATTCTTTTGTATTGTCAGTAACAGCTTCATTCCTTTTACATATCAAGTTAGCTTTGTAGAGCACACGGTTTCGTCCGCTATTGTCTTGTGCTCCACAACATTATTGACATGTATATTTTGCTATACTTAGTCTGATAACAGTTCCATTTTGTTCTGCGTTCAGATTTGTGTCAATATTGCTATGCTTTTCTACATTCTGTCTGACTCTCTTATTGCTCAATCTGGTAATATGTTCTTAGCAAATTATAATTGGTCTAGATATTGGCGACTAATATATAGTCTTGTCTTTCATGACTAATTCGCGACTGATTATCAGTCAAGCTCAGTCTAGCTCTTCACGAATCATTCGTGACTAATAATTTGTCTAGTTGTTCGTGACAAATTATTCTTTTGATGTTTTTGTTGCTTAATGTTTGGCTACGTAATCAGATTGACTGTTCTATCACTAACGTTCTGTTCATTTCTGATAGGCGTAGTCATGCTTAGGGAAAGAGTAATATAGCTGATTCCGCTGTGCATGAACACTTTCCGTTCGAGTTCGTTTCTCATTTGAGTTTCGAGTTCGCTTCTTTTCGTGTTCGTTTTCTTTTCGAGCTATTTTAGTTTCTCACACTCTCACACCCTCTTTCATTTTCAACTTTCCCAACAATTACCCAGAGGTGCCCCAATCTGAACGAGCTCCACTGCCTTCCACCGAGTGTTAGGAAGTGACAGATAGCGAAGAAGATCCTATCAAGAGTGATGCTGACAAAATATTAGAACTGGAATGGAATGCACCCGAAGATAAACCTCCTAAAGTGCGAGACACAGATGTATGTTTGATAAACATAGGGACACCTGACAGCCCACACAATTAAAGAGACTATGATCATTGTTGGTGGAGTATAAAGACTGTTTTGCCTGGAGTTACAGTGATCTGAAGGGCATTCCACCAACAGTAGTCCAACACACCATACCCTTGGTGGATGGAGCAGTCCCCAATGTGAGTCGTTACTACCGTTGCAACCCAAACTATATAGAGCTGATCAAGCAGGAGTTGCAGAAGCTATTAGATGCAGATTTCATTTATGAAATCAAACACACAGAATGAGTATCGCCGATAGTTATAGTACCCAAGAAGAATGGCAAAATGCGAATCTGTGTGAATCTGAAGGCCCTAAATGCAGTCACCAAAAAAGATCATTTTCCTTTACCATTTACGGAAAGTGTCCTTGACAAAGTAGCTGGAGCCGAAGCCTACAGTTTTTTTAATGGCTTCAGCGGTTACAACCAGGTGAAGACATCACTCCAACATAAGACAGTATTCGCCACGGAATGGGGAACCTATGCTTATAAGGTAATGCCACTCAGATTTGCAATGCCCCAAGCACTTTCCAGCAAGTCATGCAGGTGGCATTCAAAGAGTATTTGCAAAAATTTCTAGAATATTCTTGGACGATCTGTGCGTGCATGGACCAGCTGCAGAACACTTATATAATTTGGAGAAGGTGCTACAAAAATTTTCAGGTCTCCTTGAATCCAGAAAAATGTCAATTTTGGGTTACACCTGGCTTGATTCTCGGCCATATAGTATCTAGACACGAGGTCGCCACAGACCTATCAAAGATCAAGATCATTGTTGAACTACCACCACCGAGGACGATCCGCGAAGTCTACATCTTCATGGGTCATGCTAACTATTATAGGATCTTCATTCTAAATTTTGTAGAGTTAGCCCAACCAATTTACAAACTCGCAACGGATTCACATTGGAACGAGAAAGCCCTAAAGGCTTTCCAAAAGCTTAAATATGCATTGGTTTCAGCACCAATCTTACGTCCACCCAATTGGTCCATTGAGTTTCATGTGCATACGGATGCATCGAAGTATGCAGTTGGAGCAGTCTTAACCCAGCCAGGAGAACACAAAAAGGATTTTCCAATCCGATTTGCAAGCCCACAGCTCAGTGATACAGAAATGAATTATTCAACCGCAGAGCAGGAAGCACTGGCGATGATCTATGCAGTTAAGAAATTTTGACACTACCGGATGGCCACACATTTTGTTTTTTATATGGACCATCAACCCTTGCTCTACCTCATTAACACTACTTGCAGCACAGGGAGAATCACTAGATGGTTACTTCTGTTGTTGGAGTTTGATTTTAGGATAGCCTGTCCGCAAGGGAAAACAACACTACATGGCCGATCATGTGTCACGAATTAAGGAGAAGGAGGTTGCAACCCAACCCGACGATGAGCTGGCCAATGCTGCCTTATTTTATGTGGACACAGTACCAGAATGGGCTGCCGACATTGTTGAATATCTAATGCGAGGCCAACCAGACAAATCACTACCAAAGGCAGATCAACGAAAATTGATCTTGAAGGCTAGACCTTATCAGCTGGTTGTCGGCCAACTGTATCGAAGAGGCCCAGATGGGATTCTTCGGCGGTGTATTCTTCCCCATGAGACCACCCAAATCATCTCGCTTTCACATGAAGGCATGGGTGGAGGCAGAGACCTCGATCTCAGTAACTATGGCAATTTAAGGACAAAATTCACCCAAAACGGATGGATCTATTACCAAATATCCATCAGAACTTCCAGAGAACTACCAACAGTTAGATCAAACATGGATGAAGCTGATTACCAGTTTGCAAAAGTTAAAAATCAGAGAATCTCAAGATCTTGTTAAAAAACTCTCTAAAAGAGCACTTTTTTTATGATTTTTGGAGATCCCCTGGGAGATAGCTCTTGAAACTTGGACAGTCACTAGAACTGACATAGATGCATCCATGATGTGAGAGTTCTTGATGGAGAAATCATCATTTTTGAGTGTATGCGAGGGTTCCCAAAAGATCACCTCCTGCGAGACTTGAACCCTCGCAGATAGTCTAAACTCTCGCAGAACCTTCGCAGGGTAGTTGTAGACTTCTCTGAGGTCTTAGAATTTTTTTTTCTATGCACTTTTCAAGGCAAAAATGCATAGTTTTCATCGCTCCAGCCTTCTATCTTCCATCGTGCCACACACTAACCTTTATACGCCATCTGTCGCATCCACATCCTCCCAACTTGCAATGACTGACACAACGGCCAACAAAAGAATGCGTGGCACTGCCCCTTCCTACTCATCTCCACCTACTACCAGACGACGTACCACCGTCACATCAGTAACCACTCCATCAATCACTGTCACTTCTTCTTCTATACAACCTCCTCCTTCTGACTCTGTTGTCACTACTCCTCTTACTGTTCCATCCATGACTACTTTTGTTTCAATTTGTGTTTCCTCTGTTGATACCACTTTCATTTTTGTTCCATTATCCACTACCCCTTCCATCACTATCGCATCCTCCATCGCCCTTGTCTCCGTTGCTCCTCTCCAGTTTAATCCCTCTGATTCTCAGTTGTCTCCGAACACTCTGGCATGGATGCAGGTCATCAACTTTTCACCCCCATGTCAGACCATTTCTGCTCCATCCTCACCTTCTGTGCTCCACACCACACTTCAGTTCCCCTCTCTCATAGCTCAACAACATGAACAAGAAGGGCACTTGGAGATCGCCAAGCTGCAGCAGAAGGAGGATGGCCTGAACCAATATATCCAAAGCCTCTCCAAGGCACTAACAGATGCCTCCACGAAGGTGCGAGAGCTTCAATCCGAAGCGTCCCAACGGCTTGCTCCCCTCCAGGCGCAACTACAAATTTATGAAGCAGAGAATACGCGCCTGGGGACGGAAGTGAAAGCCTTACAAAGTGAAAAACTTGTCTGGCTAGCTCAACCTGCACCAGACTAAAGGCCGCTCTCTCAGGCAGAGATGAATTTCTTTAGGCGTCAAGTGCAAGTATATAGCCAAACATTAAACAACTACCATGTTGTTGGCTGATTATGTCGAATCCCCAAGATACTCGGACAGAGCAACCGTAAGAGCACCTCTCACCTTAGACCGAGGAGGTCTCTGAGAAGACAAGACTAATGAAGACTGAGAGCTGAGTATGAGAGTCGAGGAATACTAGTTAGTAATGACAAGTAAGAACTGTGTAAGCCTCATGGTGAGTCCCGAAAGATGGAATGACCATGTAGGAACTAGTATTTCTAGGCAAATGTAATAAATGCAAGTAGACCTCTCTTAAAGAAAGTAAAGTGAGCCACCTTTTGATGGTGACCTCTAGTGGAGAGCATTATTCCACTTGTAATTTGTGAAATGTGGAAATTCTACTAGGATGCCACCTAAGTAGCTCTCTTGCTTATTTAAGAGACTCCCTCTTTGTGTAGAGGAGCTTTTTGTGATTTGTATCCACTCCATGCTGAAATAAGAAGAGCCTTCATGAGTTTGGTGCAACCATTGAGCTCCTTGATCATGCTTGATCAGCCAGTGTGAGATCTCAACCGACGCATTCTGCTAAACCTCACCCGGAGCCATAGCTCAATTTTCAACCAGAGCGCTCGTTCAAATCTCAACCCAAGGGGTTCCTCATCATCGAAATGGACCACCTCCACAACCAAATCACCTTCCGCCTCCATCCCCAATCACCCGTCGCAACCATCGCATTCCATAGAAGGTAACAACTATCGCATTCCATAGAAGGTCACAACCATAGCAATTACCCTTCATCCGCATTCCATCGCACCATCCACATACACCATCGCAACCGCCTTCCGTCACACACAGCCGCATTCAACCACACACAACTCACCTTCAAACTGCCTCCGCATAGAGCCACAAACAGACCACCTTCCACATTTCACTGCAATTCGCCCTTGAACGGTCACCGCATTCCACCGCATTCCATCACCACACCCACATCCCAACACATACACCCGTTGCGACCAAACTCCATCCCCTTGCAACCGCATTCAACCGTAATCCCTATTCGTCCCAGAAAAACCTCTACGCTCATCCCCTAAAGCCTTAGTGAAACCTCAACCGATGGCCTGTATCAGATCTCAACCGACGACAAGCTTCAGATCTCAACCGATGGCCCTGTATCAGATCTCAACTGACGGCCTGTGTCAGATCTCAATCGACAGCCCTGTATCAGATCTCAACTGATGGCCTGTATCAGATCTCAACCGACGGCAAGGTTTAGATCTCAGCCGATGGCCTTGTATCAGATCTCAACCGACGACCTGTATCAGATCTCAACCGATGGCAAGCTTCAGATCTCAACTGACGGCTTTGTATTAGATCTCAATCGACGGCCTGTATCAGATCTCAACCAACGACAAGTTTCAGATCTCAACCGACGGCCCTGTATCAGATCTCAACCGACGGCCTGTATCAGATCTCAACTGACGGCCTGTTTCAGATCTCAACCGACGGCCTTGTATCAAATCTCAACCGACAGCCTGTCTCAATTTTCAACTGACAGCATGTATCAAATCTCAACCGACAGACTATATTCAATCTCGACCGATGGGGTCCCTCAAAATCTCAACCGGACCACATCCACACCAGCCACAGAACTTTCAAACGACCATCACAATTGACGAGTACAATAGACATCACATCCCACACCTTGCCAAAAAACCACATTTTGTTTGCATCCGTCGCCCTCTATCTTTGTTTGCATCTGACTCCCTCTATTTCCATTTACATCTGCTACTATATGGCTCCGTTTACCTCTGCTACCTTTACACATGCTTTCAACAGACACCCATCTGCCTCCCAATTCCATTCGATGGCCTAGAATTGATGCTACATCCAACAACTTGAATCACTAATCTATAACAGACGTTGTTCGAAATCATATCTGACGACTCGCACTCAACCACCCACGCACCCCCTCATCTGACTGGACTGAGCCAACGCACTCCTCACTAGACCACCTTCCACCTCCATTGCCACCACCACTGTAGCGACCGCATTCCATTGCCACGAGCCTCCAACTATCACATTCATCAGTAGTGACAACATTCACTCACCACCAGACAACCTACTAACTACTTCCGCCCTTGAACAGTAGCCACCTTACAGACCGCATTGCACTGACCGCATTACACTGTACCACACCACCCTCTACACTCCATTGCAACCGCTCTGCAAACACCGCAAACACCTGCACCCAGCCGTTGACACCGCCACTAGCCATTGAAACCGCACCCAGCCATTCAACCCGAACCCCATCGCAGGTCGATCTTCATCCACTAACAATTCATCTTCTAACCTCCGCAAACAACCCGTATACCCCGTAGCAACCATATTCCCACAAAGAGCAAGCCCATTGCAACTGCATCGAACCGTCAATAAACGACACTACGACTGCCCACGGCCACCTCCTCCGCATTCCATCGAACCCTTGTGACCACCCTACATCCGCATACACCCTCCCGACAACCGGTGCTGACACGCGAGACCAAGGCCAAGATGCAAGTCCAAGCCAAAGCCAAGAGGAAGGACAAGCCTCATCATCAAGAGGTTCGTGCACCATATCTGTCAGCCGGGCCTTCCGAAGACCAAAGTTCGTGGAGGAGAAAATAGACGAGTTTTTGGCTAAGTATCCCCACGAGTCATCCAGAGACGGCTGGCAGATATCATTTTCAGCTCAGACAATAAAGGGCAACGAGCTGCAAGCACTACCCAACCTCCAACCACAACCAAAGTGACGTCAGCAACTCTTTGAACAAGACCCTGCGGCCATCAGGGCCTATGTGACAAGTCCGCAACAACTGCCATGCACACGACGATCCAAATGGGCAGAATGTGGCACCCCTCTGGACAAGATCACCATTCAAAATCTCAATTGGCCAAGGATTCCATCAGAGCATGGCTGGGATATGGATGTAGACGCCCGAAGGGCTCTCACCATATTTGCCAATATATATTTCAACTGTCCTGATCCAACAGTCCGCACGACAGCCACTTACTCCCGGGACTTAGAGCATTTAATGGGAATTGAAACCAAGTGGGACAATTTTCTCCCTCCCATATTCTTTGATCCTAATAAGGTGCTTGCCTCCGACAAAGTCGAAGATCAGCTGCCAGTCGCTCGAGTCTATTACCAAACTGCATTCCTTGGCGATCCCTGGATGTGCAGATTCCAAGCATGGGTCGACCAAGACTAGCTGACAGGAGTCCACAACAAATTTTTTGAAAGAGTCAAACACTTCTGATTTTTCTTTAGGTAGTAGATTGTTGTCATTGGGCTGTAGTCATCAATGAACGTCAAGAAATACCTCGATCCTAAGAGCAAATCAACTTTCATCGGTCCACAGACATATGAGTGGACAAGCTCAAGAACTTCTTTAACTCTTCCCTCATGTGTGAATGGATTCTGATGCTGTTTGCCTTTCTGACAAGCTTCACAGAACTCAGTATCTTCAGACCTGTGACTATGTCTTTCTTGCTCATGTCATACAGGCTCCTCATGTTCAGATGATACATTCTTTTGTGCCAGAGATGATCTTCATTTTCTGATGCATTTAGTAGAGTTTTGAGTTCCAAAAAGACCCTTTAAGAATTCGTGCAAGATGTCTTTTTTATTATTAAACTATTATAGCACTAATACTTTTGATTTGCCATAACTTTTTAATCATAGCTTCAAACTGTGTCATCTAACATATCATTGGAAAGCCCTTGTTCCAATGCACCAAACTTCGCTAAATTCGGACTTACTACTAAAAAGTTATGCCATTTTTAGTATGGAATCAAAATGTGGACTAAAAAAGTTACGTTACGTAGATTTCAAATTTGATTGTTTTGATTGGTCCATGTGTAAGAAAAACTAGAGAAAAAATATAAAAAGAATCTTTACAAAGGGTCTTTTTTGGATTTAGAACTCCTCTAATGTATGCTATCAGAATTGCTGATTATTTTGGCTTGGTAGAGATTTCCTTCTCTGCATCCAACTGTCAATAATTTGTTTGTTATTTTCTCGATCATTTGACATGTATTGCCATCGAACAGAACTCGAATTCCAATATCTGCCATCTTGGAGACTAATAGTAGGTTTTTTCTTAGTGAAGGTACATTGAGTACTCCTGGTAGCTCTGCTTGACCTAACAGTGTTCGCAGTTGTAGAGTCTCGATGCCATTGACATCGTGTCAGCTCCCATCACCTAGAATCACTGCTCTATTATTTTTGAGTTCTCTGAAGTCAATCAAGATTCTTTTGTTGCAGGTGATGTGTGATGTTGCTCAACCATGGGCATGCTAGATCCACATCACCCCGTAATGCACTCCATGCCCTCAGGATATGTATCACCTCCAGGTACACTCCATGCCACCTACCTCCCCCTGGCTCCTAGCATCTTCTCGCTCTCCCTGGCTATGTGCCACCTGACACCATGCCAATGCAAGCCTGTCCCTGAGTCGCTGCTCACGGGATCCCGAGACCATTGTCTCCCTGATCGTATTGAGGTATATAGTTCTGAGTGACTCCCCCTAGGCTTATCGCTAATCTCACACCTAAGAATCTGCACCATGGAAAATCCAACACCTGTGCCAAGCCTAGACTCCTGCAAATACAACCAACTGCATGGTAATATTGGACTTGAGTCATTAGCATGGACATGACTTATAGGTGGGATTCATGATGGAGTCAGAACACTACAAATGCAAATGGGCAAAGCGTGAAGCTTTGAGAGCCAGCTCTAGGTTGGAGAGCTGATGGAGATCGCACGGGGTGTGATCGGAGGGCAAGCACCATGATGGGTGTTTTGCTAGTGATCTACTGCAGGGGACACTAATGGCGAGGACTTCATTGTGTGCTCATTTGGGAGTACAGGATGGCATTGCAGCAGGGGGCCAGTTTTTGGACATTGGCAAATAAGCAATAAAGAACATGCCACAATAAACCGATGAAAAGGAGGCAAGAGGAGGCCCGAGCACCTTCCCTCAAGATATGCACCTTTCCAAAGGGAACACAAATGACATAGAATGATAATTCTCCAAAATAGAGAGCAAGATAGCTTAATCTCAAAAGTGTTGGTTACAATGCAAATACCTCTCCTTTTATGGCAAGGAGGGTCTTCCATAAGTGTCTACTAACTTATGGGACTAATCTGTTTCTAGCCTTTCAAGAACTTCTAACTTAGGATTTAGAACTTCAAATTTCTTAACTTAGGAAAACTTAAGATAAAATATTTCTAATCTTAAGTTTTCTAAGTCTAAGTTCTAAATCTAAGTTTAAGCTATTTTATTATTATTTAAGCTTCTACTCATGGACTTACAAAACACATGCCATGGCTTGAAGTTTATTGACAGATACTCATACGTGGTCTTACAAACACATGCCACGGAGTTTTATTATTATTATTTTTTATTTTCTTTGTATTAGCACAGTTGCTAATAGCAGTAGTCTTTTATCATTATCACTTTATACGTGGATGACACATTGTTTTTCGGCAATAGTATCGATCTGATAAAAGAAGAAAAATCAATGCTATCTTCCAAATGCGACATAACTGATCTGGGCGAAGCTCATTTCTGTCTTGGTATTCAAATCCATTGAGACAGAAATTGAAAGTTGATCTACATTGCTCAACAGAGGTATATCTACAATAGGTTAGTCAGATATAATTTGGTTAATTGCAAGTTAGCTCTCTTACCAATGGAACCAGGTCTCAAATTGCCAAAGGACTAGTCTCCCCGAACAATCGAAGAGAAGGAATAGATGCATGAGTATCCTTATCATTCAATAATAGGACCTCTTATGTATGCAATGATTTGTACCAGGCCAGACATAGCTTTTGCAGTCAGCTCCCTTAGTCAGTTTATGACTAATCCTGGTATAACACAATGGAAGGCTTTTATCAGAGTTATGAGATATCTTCGAGCTACTATGGACTTTTGCATTTGTTATGGATCAATTGACAATGACAAATTCAATTTACTCAGTGGTTACACAGATGCAAGTTGGGCAGAAGATGTAGACACTCATAAATCTACTTTTGGATTTACATTCCTCCTCAGGAATGGTTCTATCTTTTGGAACAGTCACAAGCAATCTTTTACGGAATCAGAGTACATCATAGCCTCACAAGCTACAAAACAACACAAGATATGACAGCAGATATTTTTACCAAAGCATTAAGCTTGGATGCACACAGAAAGTTCTGTGCAAATCTAAATTTAAAGGTCAAGGCATTCACGGATTCAGATAAAGGGAGAGTGTTGGATTATTCTACTACTAATCGATTGATTGACATTTTAATCTTTGTCCAATTTGTATCTCAACCTGCAAATTTCTTCGTGTTTTTACACAGTCTACATAACTACTTAGAAGTGGCCACAGTGTCGACATTTTTTAGGTTTTCGTCTTTTGGGATTTTCTCTCACTTTGGCTTTCTTGCAAAATGCCAGATGCCTCAAATGTTAAGGAAATGACGTTGGCAAAGACCTTCGCATTTCTGGCATGACAATTTATGTTCATTTCTAAGTGACTAAGTCATTACGACCAAAGCTACCGACTTGCATTAATTCATCAACAAGTAAACTTAGACAATTTACGACCAAAGCTACCGACTTCAAGTTTGAACACTCTTGAGCATTCTAGCTCAGTTCTTTAGAGTTGATTAGACATTGCTATTGCGCTTACTACTTATTAGCATTGTGTTGAATTCAGACTTATATTTAGCCGCTCAGAGATAGCTTAGAGTACGCGGCTTTGATTCGCAACTTGTTGTACTCATTTACATTTTTTTTGTTTTCATACTGAATCAATTCTATCTTCTTATTGCGTTCAGGTTCGTCTTAGAATGTATGCATTTCTATAGTTTTTCTTGACAGATTAGTTGTTTGATAATTCAATGCTTTAATGTTTGGCTACGTAATCACTATAGTACTAATGATCTCAAAGTTAGTTACTATAAGATCAAACGTGATTTCTATCACTATTGTTTTGTTCGAAATTGATAGGCGTAGTCATGCATAGAGAAAGAGAAAGATAGTTTATTCCGCTGCGCACAATAAGTTTTAATTCTTGTCGTTCGAATTTCTTTTATTCGATTCTATTCGACCTATCCTTTCACACAACTCTTTCCAACATTTTGTACACCCTAGAAGTCCAAAATGTCAATGGCTATTGGGTGTACCTCCCAATTTTTTAGCCTTCATTTGTTATCCAAATTTTGAGTGAGGCCCTTTTTCAACCCCTATTTTTAGTAGGCAACCTTCATTTTTCTTTAGGGCACATTTGTTCTTGGCCTTTCTTTGATATTTTCAGGGGCCAGGTGCCTACTGCTCATTTTTCTAGGTTTTTGGTCTGTTGGGTAACCACTTGGCCCGCACATTTCGTTAATTGCCTGTAAAATGCCCCAAACTTTGTTTTTAGAATTTTTGTGATTCCTTGACACTGAATTCATATTTTTTGGTCCCGTTTTTATCCGAAACTTTTCTTTTTCAATTTTTTCTTCTGTGGTTGACTTTTTGGCATTCATGACTAGGGCTCCCACAACACCACGGTTTTCCTGAAAAATACACAGAGTGATCATATATTAGTAAAAAATGGACTCAATACATTGTGAGCTTTTAGCACAGTCATACCGGCTATTTTTTGACAACTGGCCTTTTTTTTTTAAAAGCCATAAAATATATACCAGCCATTTCTAAGGCCACAAAATTGCCTCTAGCCTCATTTGAATGTACTTCATTAATCATTGTAGAGCCTTCCAATGTTGTAGGCTTGGATTGGACATATCAATTGTGACAGTGTGCTTACTGTATAAGCTAGATCAGGACGTGTGTAGATCATATAATACATTATTGATGATGGACTGATAAGGATATCTGCTCACCTCCTCCTGTTCTACATCAATTCTGGGACACATGTCTTTGGATAGCTTGGATCTTGGATCCATTGGTGTGTCTATCGACTTATAGTCCTCCATGCCAGTACATTGTTCATATATGCTTCTTGGCTTATAGTAATGCTTTTGTTTGCGTAATCTCTAGTGATTTCCATACCAAGTAGGTATTGAATTGGCCCTAAATCATTCATTTCAAATTCTTGTGACAGTAGAGACTTTGTCTTGTGCAATAACTGAGTTGAGTTGCTGATGATTAAAGAATCATCAACATATAAAGCTATTATGACAAACCTTGAGCCTTTGTTCTTGAGGTACACATTTGAGTCTGTAGAGCATGAAGTAAAATCATGCTGCAACAAGAAGTGATTAATTCATTCATACTAGGCCCTAGGAGCTTGCTTGAGGCCATAAAGTGCATTCTGCAATTTACATACCAAATGCTCTTGGCCTTGAAGGACATAACCTTCTGGTTGATAAATGTAAATGTCTTCTTGTATGTATCCATGAAGGAATGTTGTATTTGATGAATGTCCAGATCCTTTGCAGCAGCTATGGCTAACAAGGTGCAAATAGATTGATATTTTACAACTGGACTGAAGGTGTCAGTGTAATCTATTCCATAAACTTGTTCATAACCTTTAACCACTAAACGAGCTATCCATTTGGATTTTGATCCATATGGTTTAAGCTTTCATTTGAAGATCCACTTAGTGTCAATAGTTTTTATACCTATAGGAGGATAACAAGACTCCAAGTCTTGTTTTTCATTAATGAATAGTACTCAACATCCATGACAGCTTTCCATTTGTCTACATCTGACATTGGCAATGCTTCTGCAATGGTGGTAGGTTCATCATGACTGATAATAAATGTCTGAGGGATGAAATGATCAGGTTGTTGTCATTGTCATGCAGACTTTCGAACTGTAGGTTCTTGAGTAGACGTCTCTCTTGGATGAATGACTGAGAGGTCTTCATTTTGTAGTAGGTCTAGACCTATCTATGATAAATGGAATTGTTGGGACAAGCTCCTGTATTTCTGCTGTCTGCTTGAAATCATAAAATTTGTTTTCAAGAAAGATAACATCTTGGTTGACTGAGATCTGACCTGTATCATCATCGTAAATGCGATATGCTTTATGTGATGTTGAGTATCCAATGAAAATGTACTTACAACTTACAGGTTCAAGCTTCTTCCTCAAATAAGACGATATATGTGCATAGCAGAGACATCTGCACACACGTAGGTGTTTCAGACTTGGTTTGTACCCGCAGTAGGCTTCAAACAGAGTTTTGGAGTCAACTGCCTTTGTGCTGGAGTAGTTTTGTAGATAGCAGGCTATAGATCTTGCTTCGGCCCAAAATTTCTTGGGTAACTGAGCATTGGACATCATGAATCGTGATGCTTCCAACAGTGTGCGATTATTTCTTTTAGCCACTCCGTTCTGTTGAGGAGTATAGCTTGCTGTGAACTAATGGTGCACGCCATATGATGATAGATAATCTACCATTTCATCAAACATGAACTCTCCCCCTGAATCAGACTATAGGGTCTTGATCTTCTGACTAGCTTGGGTCTCATCAAATTGCTTGAATTCCTTAAAATAGTTTAAGGCCTCAGACTTGTTCTTAATGAACATAACTCTGGTAAATCAGGAGTGGCCATCAATGAATGTGAGGAAATATAGAGCTTGGCCCAAAGAGGGTATGCTCATAGGACCACATAAGTCACTATGAACTAGTGACAGAATGGACTTCGCTCTTGCTTGTCCTTTTAAAAATTTTGTTCTAGGTTGTTTTCCTAGTGAGCAGTTTTCACAGACAGTCTGATTAGCAGTGGAAGCAGCATTAATGACCATGTCCTTGACCATGCTATTATAATGCATATACAAGATCGACCTCATGTTTAAATGACCTAATTTTTTATTCCATACATGAGCATCAGAATTACTTACAAAAAGTGCATAAATGACTCAAGATATATAAGTTTTCTTCTCTGTGTGCAGAGAGGATTTCGTTTGAACTCTTATCAAGAATGGCACATTGACTAGCAGTAAACAAGGTTGTATAGTCTTGATCAGTGATCTTCCTATAGACAATAAATTCTTTATTAATTTGGGTATGTAAAATACACCATCTAGCTATCTAGTGACGTCGTCAGGGAACTGGAGTCGAATGGGGCCTTGGCCTTCGACCTTGTGTGATCTTGAGTCTTCGAAAAAGATGTAATTTGAGTCCATTGTTGTGAGAGCAGAGAATAGGTTCTTACATGGTGTCATGTGCTGTGAAGCACCTGAATCAAGATAACATTGACATGCATCTCTACTTGGTTGATCTTGTACCATCAGCGCCTTCTCATCTTCTTGGGAACTTCTAACAGAGTCAAGGCTCCTTCTTGGTGCTTTTGCATCTTATTCCTCACTTTGTTGTGCTTGAGGATCCGACAGTCTTTGATGTTGTGATTAGATCTCTTGCAATATCTACAAAAGAGTTCGGTCTTGTTAGGTTGTTGTTGTTTGTGTTGTCGTAGTTGTTGCGATGAATCTGGCTGCTCTACCTTGGTCTTGTTATCCTTGAAGTTCTTCTTTTTGGACTATTGCTTATTAGAGTACAGTGCCATTGAGTTGGTACTCGTTGTAGATAAGATCTTTCTCCTAACTGTTTTTTGTAATAGACTTGTTCTCAGCTTTTGGAGTGATAGTGCAGGAGTATTGCTTAAAAGCAACACTAGATTGTCAAAGGAGGGTGGAAGACTGGCGAGAAGATACATTGTTGAGTCTTCTTCTGAAATAGGAGAACCTATGGCAGAAAGTTGACTCAACAACTATTTAAACTCGTTCAAATGGTTACTAATTGAGGTACCTTCGCTCATTTTGAGTGTAAGGACCTTCTTCCTCAAGAAGAGACGAGTTGAAACATCTGAAGTCTCGTAAATACTTGTTAGGATATCTCACGCTGCTTTGGAAGTGGTACTATTTGATACGTGAGCAATCTGAGTGTCCTTTAGATTCAAGGATATGATGACAAGTGCTTTGACATCCTTTGCTTACCAAGCTGGAAGCAATTCAGGTGTCTGGCTATCGAACCATTTACGTATCTCCATATCTCCTTCTCGATGAAGATCGTCCTCATCTTGAATTTCCACATGTGGAAATCATCTGCGTTGAATTTTTTGATCAGGGAGATCTCTAAGGTTGAACGTTCCATGATGATCGATGAATAGAGATTACAAATTAGATATAAAACTAGCTCTGGAAAAACAAGAACGTATAAGATTCCTTATCTTGAGAATCTATTAAATCCAAAACCGCTCTTATACAACTCTATTGGGGATAAATACAATTGGAAAAAAGAGTAATGCACGTGATTCTAATGATGATGATGATGAGGTACAACGCGATGAAACAATGCACAACATGTTTGAATCTTATTTTGAAACAAACATGAATGATGTGCCTAATGCATCTTCTAATGAAGATGTAGATCACAAACAATTTGATATGGATGAGGATGAGGACGAGGATGAGATTTTATTACGCAAAGAGGCAGACACCCTTTGTATCCAGGAGCATCCATTTCGAGACTAGCTACATCAATTCTTATTCTAATCCTTCACGCAACATACAACTGGAGTGACCGTAGTCTCACATATCATTATTTGGGTACTTAACGCATAACGTAGCGTATTTATTTTAATAACGTATTTACAAAAAGTTTTTTCTAACAAACAATCTTTTTTTCAGGTTAATGCACAAAATAATTTTGAAAGAAAATGTGATATAAAAAATACAAAAAAAAGCACAAAAGATGATGAACATGCTTTGTATGGATTACCACACAATACATGCATGCCCAAAAGACCATGTTCTTATCAGTACATAGACACTCCACTACATGCACTAAGTGGTAATCATTCATCTACTATCCACATGCACATTTTTCAAAAATGTGCATGTACTACATGATGGCCATCCATTAGATGTCCACATGAGAGTTTTGTAGAGATGTGCAATTGATTTGGAATTACACGAAAGTTATGTATTTTTTTTTTCTTAGTGGAAAATTACCTTTTTTAGAAGGTGATTTGAAATACAAAAGCAAAATGAGCTTTTGGCATTTGGGGGGGAAGAGGTAGAAGTCTTATTATCCAATGTTAAAAGGTCGATCCATACACAAAATAGTGTATTCTTAACTATGATTGAGGGTGCAAGTAGGGTCCACCCTCATGGAACATTTAGGAATCCACCAACATTATGCAACATTTATGACATTTTGGATTACAATAGGAGCTGACCTACCTACACCCTCAATTATGACCAAGACTACAATAATCCTTTCCCAACTTGAAACCATGGCCAGAGATGTCACAAGTTTATGACAAATGGCATTTTATATAGCCTTCGACATGAAAATTTATATAAGGTTGTGCCATTGAAATTTGTGTCACATAGTAAATCTAGTGCTACATGAGCTTATTCCTCCGGCTACCCATAAATGAGGGTGCATGCATGGTCCGGCACCCTCATCCAACACTAGTGTACAAGACAACATCAAAGACTATATCTCATGATACTACTAAATGCTCTCTAGTATAGGTGGATGAGGGTGCAGTCCTCCATGCGCCCTCAAGCCATGGTGGAATGCAAAGTAGGCCCTCCCAACCCTCATCCAAGAGTGTAGCCCAACCTCATCCAACTGTGTAGGAAACAACATCCAAGATTATTCCTCATGATACTAATAAATTATGTCTCCTATAATGTTGGATTAGGCGAGTGAAGCCCTGAGTCCTTGCCTCCCCGTCAGTCGTGGTGATGATTGCACTCAGGGTGGTTTCACATGGAAGAGTCCAGGGCCATTTCAACCCCTTCTTTGAAAGCCCATGTCCTTCCAAGTCATTCCATGTGAAAGCCTCTTTCGTTTGTAGGACAAAGCATAATTAGATAAGGTATTTATGGTTTTTATTTTGAGGGAAAGAAATGGCCCATACCCCCCAATACTTCAAGAGGCCGAAGGTACTCCCCTGGTATTTTCACTTCGTTTCAAGAATATGAAACCCACACTTTGACACCTAAGATTCCGGATGCCACCTAGGGGCAACTCTCGCCCCGTGTGAAATGGGAGGAAGGCGGCAGGCCTATTGGAGTGGCTCCACAATCAAAGTAAAGGATTTGGGCCTTTTGGACTTACCCGCCACTCCATGTGAAACCACCTTGATGTTGTTAGTGATATATCCTCAAAATATTATTCCTCACTTGATAAAATATTATTCCTCACTTGATGTAAACTGTTCAAATTCGGTTGTTAGTGATAGATCCTCAAAATATTATTCCTCACTTGATGTAAACTCTTCAAATTCGGGATTATGTAATGAGCTTATGTTCTCATGTGAAGGTCATTGTTGTGCTTCTGCAGACGTATTAATCTGTGCATTGATTTATAATCTCTTCTCTTCTTAGGTGAAGCCATGGATGATGACAAACGACAAAAAGCAGATGAAGGATCTGACCTATATTGCTGGAGACAATAGTACACGTGCAAGGTGGTTCTGGGGATGATAGTTATGCACGCAACTCTACTTTTCAAGCTACAGCTATGGCACGTGTTACAGACCTCCTTTTACAAGAAGCCAGTAGCCTGCTGCATCTTCCTGCTAATGGCTTGCTTTCTGTGGCAGATCTGGGTTGTGCTGCAGGGCCTAACACTATTTCTCTCGCAAATCGGGTGATTGCCCATCTGGAAGAGAAAAGCTCTCATAGTGATGCATTGGAGTTTCAACTATTTTTTTCTGATCTGCCGACTAATGATTTCAATACGCTATTTACATCGCTGGCCCCACTGATGACCAACCTGCATGCTAACGGCAACGACGGCCACCACATTAATGCATCGTCCGATGGTGCCAAATGTTCCGAGAGATCGTACTTCGCAGCTGGTGTTCCAGGATCCTTTTACATGCGCTTGTTCCCAAGGAACGGTCTCCATTTAGTCGTTTCCTTCTTTGCTTTGCATTGGCTTTCAAAGGTGTGCTTGTTTCGTACATGAATGCGAGTAATCAGATACCTAAAAATTGGTTTCCTTTACTCTACCAGTCTTTAGTCCAGGATAAAAATATCATTCCGGTCCTAACTGTCTGTAGTAATTGATGGATGGACTTAGATTCCAGAAGTTGTACAAGCCAGAAGCTCAAGTGCGCGGAATGAGGGAAGAACAGCGATGTATTTTCCAATGCCACAAGCAGTCCAGGAATATTCAAAACAAGCGCACAGTGACTTATGCTCCTTTTTAAGCAGCCGTGCCGAAGAAGTGGTCTCAGGCGGCAGCTTGTTTCTTGTGTTTCTAGGTAGACTAAGCTCATGCTCATTAGAGAACCAGCCGTCATCGCAAGAAACAAACTGTTATACGGCTTTTCGCACCGACCTGGACTCAAGGGTGGCAGCGCACACTGCGTTTCTTTATCATCTGTTGCATCTTTCCTTTGACAACCTCGTTTCAGAGGTAATGCATGATGTAGCTAGCAGCTCACAAATTTCTTTATGTGCACAAACGTTTGGTAAGGTAAACTACGCTACTAAAATTTGCTACTTTAATTTGGATAACTCTCTTGTCTGTTTGTTTCGCATATGCAGGGGTTGATAGATGTTGAAACAAAAGAGTTGTTCAACGTGCCATTCTACGATCGTGATCCGAACGAGATCAGGAACGCAGTTAGTCAAAATGGGCACTTCACAATCGAAATCCTAGAGCAACAAACATGCAGCTTTTGGTCGAAGGAAGACAGAGAAAAAATGGAAAACAACCATGAAGAAGTTGGTCGAAGATGCTGCAAAATGATAAGGAGCATTATAGGTTCTATGGTGGAGGCTCACATTGGCTCTCACCTGTCAGGCCTCTTTTGGGACTGTTTTGAAAGGAAAGCAGTAGAAAATGCAGATTATGCTTTTAATTCTTATTATTACGTGGCCAATATCGTGTGCTTGCGAAGAAACTAGCCGAGTATACATATCACTGCAACGTTTTCCTGTTGGTTTTAATTTCAAAGATATCTGGATTGCCTTCTCACCAAAAAATTGTTACCCTGCACTTTGTGTAGTTTCAGTTTGAACTCTTAAGTCAGTTTCAAGTTTGAACTCTTAAGTTCAATCTCTGGTTTGATTAATTATCAATGTTATGTATATATACATGCGACAATTATAACAACTATGTGGGCAACCAGGGTGAAGTAGTGCAGTTACTACAAAGTACTGAAATAAACTTTGACATAGTCCACGTTGGACAGGGCAGAGGAAGAGCTCCATTGTGACGGCTTGTTTTAGTCACATGATAGCTTTTTGGTTTTTATTCTTGTAAATTTTTAGTTTTATACAGCTGATTTTCTATAGTTTTGTAGTATTTCAGTATTTTAGAGTTTAAGTGTAGAATAGATCTAGATCGGATTTTGACTAGATCGGATTTTGTATGTATTGGATTTCCATTGGATCAGATTTTCACTGTCGATCCAGGGTCAGAAAATAAATCAATCCGATAATTACAGTTATGACAGTTACAATCGCGAGACTATAAAGAGCCCATGTAATTAACAATTTTTGATAAGAATAGTTTGATGAGCAGATACTCTTGTGCCTATATTTTGGAGTGAACTATTGATGATTGCTCTATGAATGAATGAATGTATATGTTGCTGACTCATTTTTCTAGAGATTACATTGTCTGTAAGCTCTGAACCAATTAATGATGAATGATATGTAAAGTCAGATTGATAATAATTGGAGGCTATTCGAGTCCAAATCATGTAGGTGATTAAATTAAACTATTATCACTATGAATTCTGTCAGATTGTGAGAGCTAGAATGAGAGGAGATGTTTGATTTTCCGAGTCATTTGCAAGTATTGCTTAACTATCGAGTCATGGCTGTAGATTTTATATTGAGAAACCTCTAATTAATCAAGCTGTGTTAAGTTGATTGTTTAATCACTCGATCCAGTATTGATCATACATAGTTAATGTATGGGAGAGAATTAGCACCAAAGAATTATCAACAAATGGTGAAATCATTATTTATAATAGAAAGGTTGTAATTGCCTTTATCAAATATCATTTGATAACCAGTTTATTCATCTTTTACACAGAAGAGTAACTTTCATGATTATAATATCTCTAAATCTTTTTTTTTGGGAAACGACATCTAAAATACTATGTTAAATATCTAATAATCTAATTCAACGAGCCATGACATAAGCTGAATTTGGCGCCGTTGTCGGGGAGAAGGAAATATCAACTCGTGAAAAAATTATTATTCTATGGTTCAACAAATATGATTCAAAATGTCCAGAGGGAATTTTCTTAGAAGCATACAAGACAAACTCACTTAGACTATTTCTTGGACAAGTTGGTTATTTTGGAAGGTTCATTCCCTTGCTTGAACAGGAAATTATGATTCTTGGAAAGCTTTTAAAAGTAGGAGCAGAGTTTCGATGGACTAGGCAACATGAGAATTGTTATCATGATATTGTGAGAGCAATTGTAAATTATGCACGGGCCATGAAACAAGAGCGTTGTAATAAAAATAATATAAGAATCCAAAGATGAAGTAATATCAGAGCTTTTCTGTATCTAATCGAGCGCAAAATTTCTATATCAAAGGGATTTTGTAATACAGTGATATAATCAAACTGTATACGTATAAAATCGCACATATTATTGCTGAGAAATGAAAGACGAAACGAATTACGGTCTCTTTTAATTCTCTGTTGAAGGACCCAGATGGAATTCGATTCTGTCTGCAGGCTACTACCTGCTAGATCAGACCTACAATCCTCCAGAGCATAGACAAACATTGCCCCTACATTTAATTCGTTAAGCATTCACCAAGATGAACCAATGTCCAGAATGAATAATAAGAAACAACTGATAACGAACAGACAACAATTTGACATCAAGGCATTCGAGATCATTTAGCATGTGTGGTCAAGCTACTATATTATCACTGATCTTCTTTCTTGTAAGCGTTGTTGTGACAAAACCACACAGCGCATCGGCGTGAGAGGCACTATCTCTCTTTCATGACCTATATCAGATCGTCTCGCTTACTAGCGGACTTTTGGGACATCAGCTAGCAACATTGTGCTTAGCTCACATTGACGTTCTATCAATTTGATGTTCAACCGATTCTCTCATCTTCAATTCGCTTATATAGATGGAGAGAGAAATGGTTTAAGTTAATCAGAGGTTACAAGAACGGCTGATTAAGCATGTTCCAATGGTATCCAAATTGTTTGTGGAGGGGGACGTCCTCCTGGTACTTTCTTTGACTTCCTCTGTACTTTGAAGCGTGAAGATCCGCTGCCTTCTTCATCCTTCGGCTTCACCATTGAGTTTCTTTGGATCCACGAACATTTTACCTTCGGCTTCAGGTATCCTTCAGTCCTCGAAGTTTTGGTCTTCACGTTCGGGCAGTTCCCTTGCATTTGTGCACACATGAGCTAGAAAGCTAGCAAAGCTTTGTGGCTCAAAACATTTTGTTTTTTTAGCTCCCTCTCAAAGCATGGTAACTTTATGACTCCTAGACTCTTCCTCTGCCTCTAGAACAATCTCGTGTCTAAGGGCTTGGTGAAGCTGTCCGCCACCATTTGCTTCATTCCAATAAAGTTGGTCTTCAATTCATCTCTTGCGACCTTATCAAATGATATTTGATTGATGATGTGTTTCATCCTTGAGTGAAACACGGAATCCTTCATCAAATGTATGGCAGAAGTCTTATCCATCTGCAAGATTAGAGGCTCTTTGGTGTTTTCACCCAGTTCGTTGAGGAACTGTCTCAGCCATGTGATTTCGTTTGCCATCTTTGTGACCGCAACGTATTCTGCTTCACAGGATGATTGAGCTATGATAGTCTGTTTCTTGCTGACCTAGAGAATTACTGCATTTGATTCAATGGTGCACCCTCCTGTGACACTTTTATAGTCGTCTTTGAGTGATGCCCAACTTGCATCGTTGTAGGAGTGCATCTCGAATCCGGCATCATGAGAGTAGTTGCACAGTCTGAAATCCTTCGTCTTTTGAAGGTACTGCAGGATTCGATTGGCAATATTCTAGTGTGTCGCGCTTGGGTTCGTGCTGAATTGGCTCATCCTAAACACGGCATAAGCAATGTTGGGGAGTGTGTTATTTGCTAGATACATCAGTAATTCAATCAGCCTCTTGTAAGGCGTGTATTGCATCGTCTCTTTTTCTTCGTCAGTCTTCGGACTATCTTCATTTGTCAGAATTGTTCCTACAAGCATTGGGGTGTTGGCCCCTTTGCAATCTATCATCTTGAAATCATCTAGGATCTTCTAGATGTACTTGGACTGATGAAGATATAGTCTTCCTTTGTCATAGTGGCGGTCAATTTGCAAGCCTAGATAATAGCTGGCTTCTCCTAGGTCTGTTATCTCAAAATGTTTTGAGATGTCGCTCTTCACCTCGGCAATTAGCTCTTCGCTTTTGCATAGTATCTGTGTGTCGTCCACGTACACCAGCAACAATGATGATCTCCCCATTTGTGATTTTCACGTAAACATTGGAATCAGCGATCAGTGGCTCGAAACCCAATGATTGTAGGGCATGATCTTTCTTCTTGTACCATTGTCGTGCGGATTGCTTCAATCCATAGATACTTCTATGCATTTGGCATGCATAGGTAGGAAGAGATTCGCAAATGTAACCTGGAGGTTGGTCCATATAGACTTTTTCATCTAATTCACCATGCAAGAAGGTTGTCTTCTTGTCGACTATGTGAATTCTGAGATCATAAGCGGCTGCATATGCAAATAGCAAACGTAGGGACACATGCTTCATGACAGGAGAGAAGGTCTCAATGTAGTCAATATCATACTTCTGAGAAAATCCCTTTGCTACAAGTCTAGCTTTGTACCTCAAAACATTTCCATTCGGTCCGTACTTCAGCTTGTATACCCATTTGTATTGCACTATTTTTTGCTTATCTGGTACTGGCTGTAGTGTCCATAGCTCATTCTTTTTCATGGAATCGATCTCCTCGTTCCTGGCTTGGATCCATTTGTCCTTGTTTGGACTGTCAATGGCTTTCTCGAATGTTTGTGCTTCGTCACTGAATCCACAAAACTCTTTGGATGTTGAAGTTGAGCTGTTGGCACAAATCTAACTAGCGCTCTTCGTTCTCTTGTTGATCTCTTGGGAGATTCTTCGGGTACTACAATGAACACTATCTCAATTAACTTTTGGACTTTCTCAAAATCCTTTTTTCTAAAATGGACAAGAGAATTTCAAGATATTAATTAATCACAAAATAATTGAAACTTTGACAATGTTTGATACTTGTTTTTACAATATCTATATATATATATATATATATATATATATATATATATATATATATATATATATATATATATATATATATATATATGGAGTCTCACCCGCTGCGACGGGTGGAGCCTCAAAAAAAATATTAAAAAAAAGTTATTAGAAAAAATCATTTTAATTTTTTTATTTAAAATTCTTTTTTTATGGAGGCTCCACCTGTCGCGACGGGTGGAGCCCCCCCAAAAAAAATTATTGAAGAAAAATTTTAATTTTAATTTTTTTTATTTCTAAAAATTTGTTTTTAATGGAGGCTCCACCCACCGTGGCAGGTGGAGTCCCCAAAATTTTTCTTTTTTTCAATGAGGCCCCATGCCTCTAATTTTCTAAAATATTGGACTTTTCTAAAATCCAAATGGACTTAAGAAATTTGGGTTGTAATGGTGAAAATAGTGCACATCATTGAAGCACTATAATCAATAAAAAAATATTTGACAAGCTTAAATGCAATACTTCTAATTTCACACAACATTCATCATACACAAGTAAATAAGTTCCATTTTTTATTCAAATTTTGTAATCCAATACAAAATAGGACGATAAAGAATGATTTATTTCATATTTTGTATTCCAAGGTAAAAACGGGCGGTAACAACCTCTACCGCCTAAGGTATATAATTCTATGTATTCAAAAAACGATGGTAACAATCCCTACTGCCAGAGGTGACAGCAAAAAGTTTGTCTTTTTGGTTTTGGCATAACCCTCATTACAAATTGATTACTTAAGAACTATATCTACCTTTTTGGTTTAGGCATGGCCGTCAATACAAAGTTAGCTATGTATGATCAGAATCTGAATCTTGCTCTGATTCTAGAAAGTGTGGATCAACACTTCCTTGAGATGCTTGCCCTTCAGAACCTATCTCCAAAGACTTCACGTCATCAAGATAGGATTTAGTCAGTTCGACATTGTGATGATTGCCGATAGTTATAATCTTGCGGCCAGTGACATTCAACAATGGTGCAACAACAGTACGACACAATACGATAACCGAAATAAGCAGACCAACCATTCAGGGGCAGAAAAAGAATCAACAATTTTGTTGATGCCTTCCCAATGCTTTGCTCTATTTTTTTGCGCGGGTGAGCATGTAACAAATTGTTTCATCTATTTTCCTTCATCACCAAAGCAAAGTGTCAAGAATTTCAATTTGTTGTGCACACAAGTTGGCACATTACTTGGTGCATCTTCATTGTACAGAACAAAAAGAATAGACTGTAAATTTTGCACACAAATTCCACCTTGTTTTAAAGGGGCAGCCAACTCGTAATAACCTTCAAATATAGAGAACCTGATGTCGTGCATTGACTTTAGGCTCCCTTTTACCCCCTCTTTGATATTTTGCTCCAAAAATAATACAATGACACAAACTTTATATTTGTCCATTAGGGTCTTTAGACAGTGGCACACCATTGATGTGATGTAGCTTGAGCTCAAGGAATCGATAGTGTCGAATATATACAATGTTGGACTATCCCAAGTGGATGCATGAACGGCCATAAAATTGGACTCATCGACTCTGCAACAGATCGCTTCATTGCCTTGTGAGGTCTTCACTTTACAAAAAAACTGCCATCCAGTGCCGGCGGTGCTCCCAATGTCAACTTGTCGAATGCTTTGCATATGTTTCTCTTTTATTTTTTCTACACATTGTCTCAAAGCAGGCGGCATTTCATTTTGAAGTTTAGATGAAATACTTCTTGTACTACTTGTCACCGCTCTGATCCAATCAAAGGCAATTTTTTTGGTTGTGGACAGCCGTTTTATTGTATCTTTATCATACACCAAGTTCTGTGGCAAATCAGCATCCAACGACATCAAAAAATTTACAATGTGCAAGGAAGACATTTCTTTCACGATGTTAGCTGCTCTCACCTCGATATTTTTTTCTTTGTTTCTTTTACCGAAGTACAACTTGCCTTCCAAACGTTTCTTGAGAACATGATTACATATCCGATCTGGAAGGAATCACAATACGTTGAACCATCAAATAACCAATGGCATATATATATCCATCCTTCACTTTATGCACGGTGAAGTCTGGTTTATCGTATGGCAAGCACCGGCTACATGACGTTTCATAACCTCCAAGAAATTATTGTATACTTCATTGGAACGAAATAAGATTAAAGTATACTCATCAAATTTTTTGTAGAGACTTTTTAATGGCAATTTTCCATTTAGTGCTCCGAGGTTTACACTCCCCACAACGCCATGGAGACCTTGGTATAACAAGGTCATACGTCTACTTGTTTCATTAAACATCTTCACTCCCTTGATATAAGCGGGTTGTCCCAAGGATATCCATATCTCGCGTGCACGTTCCATAATCTTAGGTAGGGTTGTTTTCTTCTACATTGCATGTGGTTGGAAATTCAAGTGGTTTGATTCCAAAATGTAACGCACTTCGTCTTTGAATATGCATATAAAACAATGCACATAGGTGAACAAAGAATCATACAATGGTTTTGCAAGCCTAGTGTCTCTCACGGCTATTTCAATACGTGCAGAACAGAAGTGTTGGCCATCTATAGGCTCAAATGTGCAATGTGACAAAAATCTATTTTTGCAAAAGCCATCCATTCTCGAGCCCTTGTTAGTGTCCACCTCCATTTGATAGAGTTCTTTGTATTTGGTGGCTGCCTCCACCATATCTTTTCTTTTGATCTCGCGGTAGGTCGTAGCAAATTTTTGAGGGCTATCAAAGACTACGACAAAGTCATCTCCTTCTTGGAATGCCATTGGTCTTAGACACACATTTATTGATGATGGTGGTGGGCCAGTTTGCATGCACACTACATCAAGATTGACATTTGTATCACCCTCAAAGTCCTCCAACACATCTTCGGGATCAGGTTCTGATACAAGGTCCTCATAAGTTGATATTCTCATGTTACATATATCAAGCCTTGGTTGCATTGCTCATTTTCCCATGGTTCCAAGGCGCTTAGCTACCCATTAGAGGAATTCCAAAATAAAAAAAGATCCTTTGTACAGAAACTTTTATTTTTTTTCTCTAGTTTCGACCGTGCCCAATCAAAATGCACAAATTTGAAATCTACGTAACATAGCTCAAATAAACTGAGAAATAAAAATACATTATAGAAAAGTTTGAAATTTGTGTTCGGGCAGCATGGACGTATCCCATTGGTTTGCTCTTCCTGCCCGACACGCGCTAATCTGTCCGACGTCAATACCTCAAATTAAATTTACTTAACTATGCTGGTTAGTATAATGAAACTTGCTAACCATACTAGTTATAGTTATAGAAATATGGTATGCATAGTTACTTAAAATATAGTATGCACAGTAACTGTGATTATGGTGGCATTCACATTAGATTAAATGTGATACAAAAAATCAAAATTAAGTATCATATCAGAGAGATTTTTGGCGCCCAAGCTTTCAAAATATCAATGGCAAAGAGACCAAGATCTACATTTGAGTCTGTGATTCTTTACAATGAGAAAGATGAAGCTGATAACTGGAAGCCAACAAAATATACAAAGAAATCATGGGTGTTGTTGCATCCATCATCAAAGGGCAATTTTCGACAGAAGAAAAGTGCAAAAATGACATACAAATCTTACTGGAAAGCAAAAATTCTGGAGTTTAAGACTACTTTGGGAGGTCACTCGATATCAAAAGTTTTAGTAGTACATGTATATATCCATTCATTATAAAAGTTCAAGATATCAATTCTCATGATCATTGGAAATGTAACTGTAAGTATATCAAAACGTATGCACTCTACTGCAATCATAGGTGTTTTTTTTATTGATGCTCTTTAGATTACGATTTAAATGCTTCAACGTTTTTTTTTCTTTCAGATTTATATCCATCATGCATAAGTGAATGGGAGCCAGTACAATCACTTGTAGGAATATTGGACATAATTCACTTCAATATTGGAAAGCTGCAATGACAGAGGAAGAAATCCAAAGGAACTTGCAGATTGTGGTATATATTTTTATGAATATTTATATTTGCCACAAATGGATGAAGGTTTTGACAAGCTCGAAGCAATTCCATTGCCTAGTTTTCATAGTGATGAGTGCCTACTCCTGATAGTATTGTTTTTGAATCCTTCAGATGCAAGCTACTCAATGATGTTAGAAATACTATGAAGATAAATACGGGCTCAAAAATTGTTCACCTAAGTTGGTTTATCTCATTGCATATATTTGTTGATTTTTTCTCAAGCGCTAGTATTCGAAGGACACCAACTTTATTTGTTTGCAAGGATTTATCATATGATACTTTGTTAGATCTCATGGATCAAGGCTGGGATAGTAAAACAAATAATGACATAGAATGCAGGATTAAAAAATCGTCAATGATCTTCCGTTATCACATCGAAAAACAAATGCTCAATCTCACATTTACCTATCAGAGATACAAGAAGATTGAAGGTACATGGCTACCACTGGATCAAGACTTTGAAGCAAATGGTTACTCAAATCGAATGGATAGTAAGCATTATCTACAATGAAGAATATTTGACTATGGTTGAGGTGGAAGAGCATTGGAAGCTTGATTTTATTAGAACAGAACTCATGCTATTACAAACCAATCTACAAACATATTTCAGATTTATCATCAACAGAAGACTCGTAAGTACTCTATGTTTATTGCCATTTCAAAATAATACAAAATAATTGAAAATGGCATAATTTACAATTGCACATTCACTAATGTTTGTCATGTCACAGATGCGAAAAAGGCAAGAGTTGATAATGTGTTGCAAAGCTCTACCCATAACAATCACCATTGTGGAAGAACAATAGCTTCAAATAAAGTTTAGTAAAAAACTGTGTATAGACTCTTTCATTCAATAAATGAAAGCCCAAGTTGGGCATTAGTACATGTATTTTGTGCTCCCAACTTCATAAAATGGAACAGCATTTGATATACCAATGTATGTTTTCCTATCAATTCTATAAATGTGAAATCTATATCTGTTCCCGTGCTATCTATGGTTTTCTAGTCTTTATTTAATATAATAACATCATCCTTAGCACCATCATCAACAATGAGAGGCTGAAGCCTTGCCCTCACCAGTATGCTTAGGATAATCTCTTGTCTAAATTTGTACACCTGGCTTGATGTGTATTCAGGAAGTGTAAACTGCAAGATAGAACATTCATGTATTAGTAACGGCTAAAAAAACTTGCTCTTCCACCGCAACTATGGTTGAGGTGGAAGAGCATTGGAAACTTGACTTTATCAGAACAAAACTCATGCTATTACAAACCAATCTACAAACATATTTCAGATTTATCATCAACGGAAGACTCGTAAGTACTCTATGTTTATTGCCATTTCAAAATAGTACAAAATAATTGAAAATGGCATAATTTACAATTGCACATTCACCAATATTTGTCATGTCACATATGCGAAAAAGATAAGAGTTGATAACGTGCTGCAAAGATCTACCTACAACAATCACCAGTGTGGGAGAACAATAGCTTCAAATAAAGTTTAGTAAAAATCTGTGTATAAACTCTTTCATTCAATAAATGAAAGCCCAAGTTGGGCATCAGTACATGTATTTTGTGCTCCCAAATTCATAAAATGGAGCAGCATTTGATATACCAATGTATATTTTCCTATCAATTCTATACATGTGCAATCTATATCTGTTCTGTGCTATCTATAGTTTTCTAATCTTTATTTAATATAATAACATCATCCTTAGCACCATCATCAACAATGGGAGGCTGAAGCCTTGCCCTCACCAGTATGCTTAGGATAATTTCTTGTCTAAATTTGTACACCTAGCTTGATGTGTATTCAGGAAGTGTAAACTGCAAGATAGAACATTCATGTATTAGTAACGCTAAAAAAATCAACAGAATAGAAAAACTAGTCATGATTCCAAAACCAAGAATAAACAGAATAAATTATCTTTGAAATATCAACATCCTCTTGAAGGTTGAACCACTCAAAAAATAACTTTGCATTATATAAAGTGTACCACCCACAGCTGAATGAATCATTTTGCTGGGGTGACTGCAAAAAAATTCAGCACACGAGAAATCAACTAAGAAATAGAATGAATTATAATGAAATAAATACATTAGAATACTAATTTCAAAATGATGTTAAGAAAGACAGAATTTACCTCCAAATTGACGATCTGCCAGTCAATTAAATGGGGAACATCTGTTGGAATATATTTACTTAAATATGGCAAGTACATATCTACATCCTTATGCGTATTGCTAGGCGAGTTCATCTTGACAAAAAAATACTTTAACAGTATTATCTACAGATCTCTTAATAGAGATCATGTTTAAACTCCAATGGTCACTACGAAATAAGATAAAAAGTCCATTAGCTACAATTTTAAGAACTATTTCCATTGATAATGCCAATGATAAAGCATTAAACAGCAAGAAGCATTTAACATATCTTACTTGGTATGATAAGGCATGAGCAGGTATTTTGTTGCTAGTGTGAATCCACTAGTAAGACATTGTGACAAGGTGTCGTTATTCTCCTTGAAGGTGTGAAGCAAAAAGTTAGTAAGCACCAACAATTCATTGGATGAATCTCTTGCATCAAAGTACTATGAACAGATTTTTTGAAGCAAAACAAAATACTCATCTTTGATTATATTATATACTTTGTACGATTAATCCAATCTCCATGCTTGTCTGCTTGATTCAAATTTGGAGAAGGGCTCATTTTTTCATTCCAGTAGGTAGTTGGCGATCATATTTCCATTCCAATGTGAAAATGGCATTCATATTTGGAGATGGCGCCCATATTTTCATTCTCGTGGAAGGAATGCATATTCATACATTTTGCTATTTCTCTTGATTCGAATTTGGGAATGGCGGTCATATTCCAGATCCAATGAAAAGATTGCCCTCTTCGTAACCAATGGAGAGAATATTTTTGAATTTAGACAAGTTAATCTGTGAACAATTTATAGTCCTTAACTGTGACTATAGATACTATGGTTAGATCATTGGGAGTTGAAGAGGCCTCGGGAGTGGTGGGGGCTAGCAAATAAACAATATTTTTTTTTTTTTTTTTTATATTTTTCTATACCCTACATGGCATTCCTTAAAGGGTCTTTTTGATATTGAGAACTCCTCTAATGTTTCTTCCAACTACAATGTCATCCTCAACAAGATCCTCACTTGCACGTTTGGCTGTTTTTTTTCTATGCCCCTATTTTGCAGTAGGAGCTTGAGTGGAAGAAATTGCCAGTTGCGGATCAGTGATATCTTCAACAGCCACGAGAGCAGATATTTCTACCACCACTTCCAAGACTCCTTGTTCTTCCTCTGTGTCTTTTAACATGGCATGGATATTAGAAAGGGCAATCATGCCTTCAACAAGATTGCCTTCGTAAATGTGCAAGGCACCTTCTGAGTCATAAATATCTGGTGGCTCAGTGAAGTGAACAATATTCACACATGAAAGAATGACATGGCGTTCTTCTCTATTAGGCCCCATAGTCATTAATTCCACCTTATCAACAAGGACACCTTTAGACATTAAAATGGCCCAAATCAAGCCAATAGTCTCAACATCATGCATTGTAAACCCAGGCTCGCCCATTGAAACCTTAGAAACAACCACAAATGCTTTCATGTGTAAGTCGTTTGAACTCGACTTCTGTTGAACTTTCCAAGCTCTTGTTAAGAAGGCATCGCCAAGGGGTCTTAGAATAGTTTCTACAGCAGCGTAGAATGCCTGCCATCACACAAAGGAAGTTATAAGCAATCCGCGACGGTTGCGGGAGGCATCAAAATTATAAAAACAAATTTGAACTATTGCATTCCCACCCGTTGTGGCGGGTGGGGAGGCAATAAGAACAAAAATCTAAATTTTATTCCATATTTTCAAGCCATTGAAAAAAAAAACATGAATGAAATTCAAAAACATTTACTATATATTTTGTGCAAAATTTTTTGGAAACCTTTGGGCAAAAAAATCGCAGTATTGTTGAAATCTTGAGGATTTTAGAAAGCAATGAATAGTGAAAGCAATGTGAATTTTTAGGGGGAGAGGGATTTACTTATGGAGGTTGGGTGTCCCTAAACCCACAATAATGTTATGAGATATTCATATTGTACCATGGGTAGATGGGTGGATGTGCAATGCAACATTAAGTGGGGGAATATCATTTATATATAATGGTTATAATGAGTGTATTTTGTATAGAACTATATAAGGTGTTTTCTTTTCTTTATTTTTTTCAATTTTTTTCCCATGCACCTTTTGGATGTTGGAAGGTGCAATTAAAAAAGTTTATAGCAAAAAAATTATTCAAAAAAATGTTTTTAAAAAAATACAGCAAAGAAGGCCCTTTATTTGGGCCCTTTCGTCCCCCGAGTTTAGGTTGAGTAACAATGCGTCATGGAATAGCAAACATAAATATCATTAAATCATAGTTAGTGGCCCATTTTGGCCTCTCAACCCGCATGTTGTTTCATAGAATAGCTTCAAAGTGTTGTCTCCTATTATGATTAGGCTTGTTGCTATCCCAACTGAGAGCTCTATCACTAGAAAGAGGGCCAGCCATACCCCCAGCCGTTCTCCTACATCATGCCAAAGAACAACACACAATCTTGAGGTCTACAGCTCAAATCTTTATTCCATGACTACTTGTTTTCATTGTTGAATGTTGTTACTCTCATTAACATTCTACTCAAAATGCTTGCTAGTTATTAGCTTTTGAAACGAGACCCATCAAGACCAAACCTTAAAACCTCCAAGAGTTGTCGAGACATGATGCATACAACATGAAAATTATACCTTCATGTATGTCCTTAGCCAATTTAGTACAACTCCAAGATTCAATTACCAGAAAAAAAAAAAAAAAAAAAAAAGACCAAGATTTAATTTAGTACAACTAAAGCCTCTTTTATAGTAGTTCTACTTTGTACACTATCTAATTTGATCATTTGACAGCTTGGCATTGTCATCTGATTATTGAGATGAATTTTTTTTTTATGATTAGCACTCTTTGGATGAGTGTGTGATAGAAAAGCAAGCCACTTGCAAATTATGATGAGACAATAGATCAAGAGAAAAAGAGGAGCTGCATCGACTCATCGTCCAAAGCAAAAACTTGAAATCTAAAAACTACACCCTGCCTAATCGAAGGTCTTGCAAGGTTGCTAGCAAAAATATAGACAGGTGTGTGTCTCATAAGCTATTGCTTGTAAGTGTTGAAAATTGTCACTTCTCACTTGTCATTTTTTATTGTAAATAAAGATCAATCATGAGTACAATGTTCATGATCTGATTTCACATGTGTGGAATCTGTTCCCACGTGTGAAAGAAAGTACTTTTCATATTTGTAAATATCTACTTTGATTTTGTATCAATCAAGTCAAGTGTGAACATGATATGACTAGTTTTTAGTCAAGTTGACTAGTCACCTAGAAGTTAGCTTATCCTTGCATGTGCATGAGTAAATGCTCTCACATGGCACGTGGATGTTCACACATGTGTATAGAGTTCTAGAAGATAAGAGTTGACCATTTTCCTTAGATCCTATTTTGTAGGAAATATTCATATATTCTAGGAGACTAGCTCTTTGGATTTTAGCCATATTCTAGAAGGTCAACTTTGGATAAGGATTAAGGATGGATCAAATGGATAGATCTGAGTGATTTTGCACTCTTCACACGTGTGAAGACCTGCCGGACTGTACCAGACTCGTTGATGTACTTGATCCATAAAAGGATCATCATTTTGCTAATGAGATTGATGAGACTTTTGCATTCTACACTCAATAGAATTGTGATTTTATTGAATGATTGCTATTAAGAACCTATGTACTTGTTGTTTCAGGTGCAGGCCGTACAGTGGACAATACTCGACACATGTGAGGCCGCTCTCACTTGTTTAAGAAGATTTGATCCATTGTTCTTGCTTAAATCTAAGCGTAGTGAATCTAGATCAAGATCTAAAGTGTAGAACTTGATAGATCCATTGATTAAGCAACCAATAACTCTTTACGATTGTTAAGTACAATCATTAATGTCCTAAAACTGAAATTTCATCAGTAACCAAGCAGAGGGTTGGTGGAAAGTCATTTCCTCTACTTGAAGACATATGTTATGATATCAATCAACTACACAAATGTGGATAGACAGGATAAACAAAGAAAAGCTCCTACTTATGGGAGGTTCATATTACAATTGCGATAGATTACAAACATACATACGTACCAGTTCTGTGAAGGAATAGATCCAATGATCTTGCTTGGAGCTCTTCGAGAGAGAAAAGACAAATTTGGAGGTGTAACATAAGAGATGAATTTGGAGCTGTGAGGAAAGAGGCATTCAATAGCTTTCCCAACTTTCTCACACTGGGAATTTGGTTTCAGACTTAGTAGGATTAAAAATTTGATTCCCTCAATTGGAATGTCAATGTTGCATAATATACTAGGGACCCACAAAGATTACTTTTATCAAATATTTAGAAGTGACTTTCGAAGAGTTGTTTTAGCATCTCGGATGTTCACTACCGATCTAGATTTAGGCTTAGTAGACTTTATCTTTGTTTGATCAACACTTTGGAATGATGGCTATGTAGGTGGAGTGATGATGATGCCATTTGCAATCAAACACAAAAGACCTTATGCTCAGCCAAAAACAAGCAACAATTAAAAATCACCTGTAGAAGTTGAGTAATCTGTGGAGCACACATGAAAAAAATGGATTTTTTTTTCAAGATACCAGTACCTCCGGAATAGGAGCGCCGGTGCTCCTACTCCAGAGATGCCTGGTACCTTGAAAAAAATCCATTTTTTTCATGGAGGGTGCTTTTAGATACTAACAGACTCAGAATTTGCTTCAAACAAGAACACAAATTATGCTACACAATAACACAAATAGAAAGCACTCTCCACACCAAGCTCACATAGCAACTGTATTTCTCAAAACGAAAATACACTATACATATAGTTCTTTAATATGGCAACCCATGCATGGCCCAGGTTGCCGTTGACGGGATGCGTGTCCCGTCGACTCACCTCGTGGTGAGGCCAACTGATCCTTAACCACTGATAGGACCCACAGTACAATAATCTACTTTAATTCTAACTCTCTCCCTTAAAGTAGAGTCTACTTTTTATACAGTCATATACATAGCTTTAAAGTCAACAAACTTTAAGTACAGAAAGCTTTGATCTAAACTTATCAAACTTTTTTCTAATAAGTGGCTTAGTGAAAATGTCAGGTAGTTGCTTTGTTATACTTCCATTTGCATGGTACTTAGTCCTGTATACCCATTTACAACCAATGGGTTTCTTGCCAACTGGTGGTTCCACTAAGTCCCATGTGCTATGCTTAGCAATTGACTCCATCTCCTCTTCCATGGCCTTGACCCAAATGTCATCATCTTTCGTTTCTATGGATGACCCTTAGAACTCGTTAGCGATAGGGGAACCCATTTTTTTAATCAGACCATCAAGGCTATGTTGTCATACTTCTCCATTACACATCATCAAACCACTCCATATAATCTAAAAGCAAATGGGCTTACATAGGGGGCAAACAGAATTTTGTGTAAAATTCTGAATAAAGTAACGGAAACACATTTTTCTGATTGGGATCAGAAGTTACCATCTGTCTTATGGGCATACAGAACTGCCGAAAAGATCACAACTAGGCAGACTCCATACTATCTTGTGTATGGAATGCATCCCATATTACCAACAGAATTTGAAGTTCCGACATTTCGCATTAGTAATGAAGAGCAAATGGATGAACACGATAGTCTCCGAGAGTGGATGATAGCTTTGACGTAATTGGAGGAGGATCATCGTCTTTCATTAATCAAGACTGAACGAGTTCAGAACAAGGAAACAAAATTTTCGATCAATCCATTAAAAAAATAAAAATTAAACGAGGGGACTATGTGCTTCTGTATAATAACAAACACGTGTTGTTTCCTGGATAATTACATACCAGATGCATGAGACCTTACAAAGTCATAGAAGTTTTTAACAATGGATCACTTCAGTTAGCCGATCTTTCGATGAATATGCCGAACTCCAGTTTTTGCAAAATTTGCAAAATTTTTGATACTATTCACATTTTATCCAGTTTGAAAAACCCGTCGCCTTTGGTCCAATAATTTCCACTGTAGTTTGCAAAATTTGCGACACTTGCACCTTGGCATTTTTCGCCCATATGTTGTAACGAAATTTTCAACGCTGCCCACATTTCATCCAAACTTGTTATTTCCATTTTTTTTCGTCAATCCTTCACCTTCGCAAAATGTGCGAAAAAGGTGACACCTTCATTACATTTGTATTTTTTGTTGTATTTTTTGCAAAAATGCTGACACCTTCGCTTCATCACGGTCATATTCCTTGCAAAAAATGCGACACCATGTTGGAATTTGGTATGTTAAGTAAATCCACCATTTTTGGAAACACGAAAATTGTGACACCTTTGCATTTTTCGAGATTTACCTTCATTCCATCTTTGACCTTCGAGAAATTTGCAAAAAATAATAATATTTTGCTAGTATGTTGCATATCATTTTGTTACGTACCTTTGTTTTCATCATGTTTCCATGTTAACAACATATTGGAAATATGCGAAAAACCCAACACCTTCGCATTTTTCACCAATATATTTTGCCTTTGGCGACTAGTCTGGCCTCGTAATGATTTAGTCTTCCTTCAGCGTCGTACTTCGTCTTGAATATCCATTTGCATGGAATTGGATTTTGGTCCTTTGGCAGTTCAGTGAGTGTCCATGTTTGATTCTCCATCAGATAATCCAATTTGGTGTCCATCGCTACTTTCCACTAGTCAGCGTTAGGAGTAGACATTGCCTCAGAAACGGTCGTTGATTCCTACACAAAGTAGCAGGCCGGATCATCCATAAATCTGGATGGAAGCTGTCTGGACCTGTTCGACCTTCTGGTTGAACTTTGGTCCTCTGATGTGGGTTGACTCGTTGAGGTTCTGACTCATTGTCTGAGTCAGTGTTGATATTCTACAGTTGAATCTCTGGATCATAATTGTCTGGTTAATCGATCCTTGGGCCAGATTTATCAACAACTTTTCCTTTGTCGTCGATGAACTGGTCTTCCATGAAAATGACATCTCTACTGGTGAATGCCTTCTCGGTATCCAAATTGTGGAGTTTGTATGTCTTATGGTCTGGGGAATAGCCAATGAAAATCATTTTCCTGCTCTTATCATCCAGCTTTCTTCTTAGATCTTCAAGGATCTGAGCGAAAGTGATGCATCCAAACACTTGAATATTTTTGAGTGATGGTTTCAATCCTGTCCACACCTCATAAGGTGTCTTGCCATTCAGGGCTTTGGTGATGGATCGATTCTGCAAATAGGCAGCTATAGTAACAGCCTCTGTCCAAAATTTTTGAGGAGGAGTGTGAAAAATGCAAAAATAAGCTTGGTAGAGGCCAAAATCTTGTATATAGGACAAACACACATGTGTGGAGCCTATTCCCACGTGTGAAACTAGTGTACTTGTCATGTACCATAATCATATATGTTGTACATATAATTTAATTCAAGTTCTAGTGGCTAAAATGGCCAAAAACTAGTTTTCTAGATATATGACACATGGCATCAATCTATTAATTGCATGAGCCAAATACTTTTGGTAAGTGTCATATCCCATGTGTAGAGGACAGCTCACACGTGTGAAAATAGCTTAAGTAGACGAGTTTTTGCTTCTAGAAGATTTCTATGAAGATCTCCATATAGTAGGAAATTGGACCAAAAATGTCCAAAATAGAAAGTTTGATCCAAGTGTCAAAATTGCATGGTGATGACAAGGCATCCTCACACGTGTGAGATCTGATGCATGATCAGTACCTCGAGCTCCGAAATTTGTATATATAGAGGCATATTTGGCCACAATCAATATGAAACATCAATCTTGGTTTTGGAAGCAATTTTGTGTAATTCTCTCTATTTGTCTACATTTGTTTTGATTGTTTTGAGGTTCTATCATAGTGTACTTTATTTTCAGGTTGGATTCCGTACTCTGACAGGGTTTCACACGTGTGAAACCAGCAAGTACATTTACCTTCACTCAACAACATGAACTACAGGTGCAAGTGACAATGCCCTACGCACTGCTTGTCGCTTCCTATTCAACCTCCTCCTTCTTGCAGACTGGCTCTCACCCTCCATCGGATGTAAGTATCAGTTGCAAATCAGTTGCAAATCAGTAGCAGTATCAGATTTATATGTGAAATGAAATTTGTTTGATATAGTATCAGATATAGCTTATGTGGATCGTCACATATAACTATGAAGAATGAAATATTCTATAGCTTGTTGGATCTAGCTTGTCAGATGCACCATCCGTTCTAGGTCATCGGATGCAACTGTCGGATCTAGCTCATCGGATGCAACTGCCTAGACTATCGAATCTAGCTCGTCGGATCTAATTCATCAGATGAACTATCGAATCTAGCTCTTTGAATGCACCGTTCTAGACTGTCGGATCTAGCTCGTCAGATGCATTGTCGGTTCTAGGTCGTCGGATGCAACTGACGATTCTAGGTCGTCGAATCTAGATGTCGGATGCAACTGTTGGTTCTAGATTGACGGATGTAATCTTCAAGTCTGATCGTCAAAAGATCTATCATCGGTTCTGATAGTTTTATAACCATCGGATATAGCATCGGCTAATGGACTCGACGGATGGACTCGTCGAATATAGATGGACTTGACGGATGGACACATCGGCTAATGGACTCGGTGGATGGACTCGTTAGATGCAAATTCAAAAGCAAAATGAGTTGTCCACCGGATTTGACTGTCAGATGTAACTGAGATGTCCTCAGATGTAACTACCAGATGCAAATCAGCTGCAAATGAGTAGCAGTATCAGATCTAGCTCATCGGATGCAACTACTAGTTCTAGAATGTCGGATCTAGCTCGTCGGATGCACCATGTTAGATCGTTGGATCTAACTCTCAGATGCACCATCGGTTCTAGGTCGTCGAATGCAACTGCCGGTTCTTGGTCGTCAAAACTAGATGTCGGATGCAACTGCCAGTTCTAGACTGTTTGGTGTAATCATCAAGTCTGATCGTCGGATCTGGGTATCAAATCTGTCATCGGTTCTGATAGTTCAATAACCATCGGATATAGCATCGGCTAATGGACTTGGCGGATGGACTCGTCAGATATAGATGGACTCGGCAAATGGACTCATCGGCTAATGGACTCGGCGGATGGACTCATTAGATGCAAATTCAAAAGAAAAATGAGAGATTTGACTATCAGATGTAACTGTCAGATGCAAATCAGTAGTAGTATCAGATCTAGCTCGTCAGATGCAACTGCCGGTTCTAGACATCGGATCTAGACTATCAGATCTAGCTCGTCGGATGCATTGTCGGAGGTCATCGGATGCAACTGCTGATTCTAGGTCATCGGATCTAGACATCGGATGCAACTGCCGATTTTAGATTGTTGAATGTAATCTTCAAGTCTGATTGTCAGATCTGGGTATCAGATCAGTCATCGGCTCTGACAGTTTAATAACCATCGGATATAGCATCGGCAAATGGACTCGGCGGATGGATAGCGATGGGGCTCTGTCTCAGTATTTAGCACCAAGCAAAACATGCTGGAACCTCTTGGAAAAGTAAAGGTGGTTTGTCGTCTCTGCTAGGCAGTGATCATTGATGCTGTAAACCTAAAAATGATTTTGGGCCAAAATGGCACCATGACCGTTGTTGTGAAATAGTTTTAGGGGGAGAAGGGAGCCAAGTAGCTCCATTTTGCTCCAATATTAGTATGCTTTGGTGAAGCATTTGATGTTAGAAAAGTTTGACAACAAAAATAGGATATCATAATCATTATTACGTTATATAAACCTAAAATTATTGCCATCATGATCAACAAAATTTCCAAATCATCGATACATAAACAACATTATCATAAGTTATATAAAAAAGATTAACATAAAAATTTCATATAGGATTGAGATAAAAAATTAAACAGATGATATTCCATAAAAAATTATAGATCTAATCAACTAAGTTTAAATGGATTAGTTCTTAAGATATAAATGACTAACATTCCTAACACTAATCCTAGTTCTAATTGGACCCACTAGAGTCACTACTGGGTGCAACATCTTGTCGATCTGTGAAAATTTGTCCACCCTAAATTAAAGATTACATATAGCTCTAGCTACCACCCAGTTGAGCCAGTATCCCTATCAATCAAGCAAATCAAAGAGTGCTTGCATGTTCTTACACAAAATTGTACTCCTCCTTTGTGGTTTCATGATTTACTATAGGTCTTTGCATAAATATTCAAAAGTACAACTAGTATGCATGCTTAATGAGGAAAAAAAATAGCACTATAAAAAGACAAACAATATTGAGGATTAAGAACTCATGAAGTAAGCCTAGATCTTCCCTTCATCGTCACTGTTGAGGTGATAAAATCTCTTTGTCTGAAGATGAATCCTCATGGCCTGCTGTTGTTGTTTACGTTTTTTGGGTCATTGCAAATTTCTTTTTTGGCCACCTTAAGATAATCTTTGTGCATGTAGGCCATCCTCTATCTTCACTCCCTCATCGCATCTCGAATATTTGATTTGTGGTAGCTCATGATAAGGGCCATACAATGAAGTATCCCCCTCCATAAACTTCTGACAAGCTTTGAGAGCTTGTTTTGCTTGGGCGAGCTCCTGATTTGCGCTAGCCCAGTACTTGTTGAACTCCGCCTAGTAGTTGTTCAGATTTTGGCTGTATACCTGCACCTGATGCCTGAAAAGATTCATCTCTACTTGAGAGAGTGGCCTTGAATCAGGTTCGGTAGAACTAGCCAAGTGAGTTCTTCTTGTTGCAAGCCCTGCACCTCCGCTTCCAAGCGTGCGTTTTCTACTTCATATATCTGGAGTTGCACCTGGAGGGGGATAAGTCGTTGGGATGCTTCAAACTAAAGCTCCTACACCTTTGTGAAAGCATCCGTTAGCGCTTTGGAGAGGCTCTGGATATATTGATTGAGGTTGTCCTCCTTTTGTTGCAGCTTCGTGATCTCTCGGTGCCCATCTTGCTCATGTTGTTGAGCGATTATCAACTC
Organism: Diphasiastrum complanatum; assembly: GCA_029204225.1. Classification (NCBI taxonomy): domain Eukaryota; kingdom Viridiplantae; phylum Streptophyta; class Lycopodiopsida; order Lycopodiales; family Lycopodiaceae; genus Diphasiastrum; species Diphasiastrum complanatum. The sequence continues at coordinate 8,540,765 of CM055095.1, read as the reverse complement.
TTGCTGCAGCTTTGTGATTTCCGCTCGTAGCTGGGTGTTTTTGGTTGCCAGATGCAGTACCCGGCTATCCAATGAGGATCTGGCTACTACCACATCCTGGATATAGGTCCCCAAGGCTTGGTAGGTCGTCATGATGTCCGAGGGAGCAGCCAGTATGCTTGTGCTAATAGGGGCTTGTTGTGTAGTGGCCCAGATGACCTGTACTATATTGTCGTCATCGTCCTCTATGAGCTTCTCCGATGATTTTTGGCCATCAGGTGTGGTAGGGTCGGCACAATATGGCGATGGTATGAATATTGTCTGCACAATATAGTGGAATTTAGAGTGCGTACTAGGTGAAATCCACTTTTCTTTACTCAGTTCCATCCAAATTTTTGCAGGGACCTTTTTCACAAAATTTAAGACCTCAAAGAAATCTGCGAGAGTTCAGAAGGTGATTTCACTGCCCTACAAAGGTTCTATGAGGGTTCGAATAGTCTGCAAGGGTTCAATCCTCGCAGGAAGTGAATTCTTGCACAACATCCTCCAGTGGTTGGATTTTCAAAATCAGACCATGTAGGCAGGCTAATTTCACTGTTCTAATTTTATTTATCCCCTTACAAAGGTTGGTTTGATGATCTTGATGCTATACGAAGGTTCTAAAGATTCTGCTCTTTGGAACCCTCGCAAACACTAAAAAATGATGAATTTTCTATTAGCTACTCTCGCAGAGATTTTTATAGATGCATCTGAGTCAGATCTAGTGACTGTCAAAGTTTCAAGAGCTAACTCCCAGGGGATCTCCAAAAATTATGAAAAAAGTGCCCTTTTGAGTGTTTTTTGACGAGATCTCGAGATTCTCCGATCCTTAATCCCTGCAAACTGGTAATCTCTTGCATCCATATTAAATTTGACTGTAGGTAATTTTCTAGAAGTTCTGATAGATACTTGATAACAGATCCATCAGTGTTGGTGAATTTTGCCCTTATTTTGCCACTGTTTCCTGAGATCGAGATCTCTGATCTGCAATTTAGGGGGCTTACTAGTGCAACCTGATGATTTGCTTCCCTGTTGGTCCTATTTGGACCTGGATCTTGTTGGATCTTCTCTGATTTGGTCAGATCTGGCTGAATCTTGGTGGGTCTAGCTTGATCTATTTTAGATTTCCTAGATCTGGCTGTGATGGCTTCGTAGATAAACTTTTCGTAACATGCCATCACCAACTTGGATCTATCTCACTGAGGTGGCCAGTACTTGTGTAACCGACTACCGTTGATGGGTGTGTCGAAAGGTGTCCCATCTAACTTCTCCAGATTCATGGCTCCATGATTAAGAATCTCTTTTATCCGATAAGGACCTTCGCCTGTGAATTTTAACTTCTCTTTGATCACCTTGGTTTTATACATAAGGACTAGATCTCCAGATCGAAGATCATTCTTTTGCAACATGCGATCGTGTCGTGCTTTGCGTCGTTCCTTTTCAACTGCCAATGCATGTATAGCTAGTAAGCGTGTTTCACAGAGCTTATGCAGAGCTTCATGGCATAATTGTAGAGATCTGAATTCATCAAGACGTTGCGTTGTGGCAATCCTTAATGAGGGTACCAAAAACTCCACTGGCATTACAACATCCTGACCATAAACCAATTGAAATGGCGTTTGATCAGTGCTTCTCTTATATGCTATCATGAATGCCCACAGAGCAACATGTAACTTGTGTTCCCAATCCGATCTGCTAGCTTCAACTGTTTTCGTGAGTATGCTACATAGGATCTTATTGGATGACTCTGCTTGTCCATTACCGCGAGGATAATAAGACGTACTGGTTCTATGGATCACAAAGAATTCCTCCAACAGGACCTTAATGTTCTCGTTGATGAAATGGCTCCCGTGATCGCTGACTATCTCCACTGGGCATCCAAAGCGCACAATGATATTTTCATAAAGAAACTTGGCAGTGGTCCTAGCATCAGCTACTCTTACTACCTTGGCTTCGACCCACTTGGTGAGGTAGTCCGTGGCCACGATTATATATCGAGCTTGGGTACTTCTTCCTGCAGGGTGAATTAAACCAATATAATTCAATCCTCACTTTTCAAATTGTGTTTGGGATAAGACCGGGTGTAGAAGGTCAAAATTTAATCTTGTTGGTTTCCTCGCCCTTTGGAACACATCGCATTTCCTCAGGTATTCCTCCGTATCCTTATGAATTGTTGGCCACCAGCATTCTGATTGCAGGATCTTGCGAATTGTAATGTCGGATGCAAAATGACCTCCACCCATGCCTACATGTGAGAGCGAAATGATTTGGGTGGCCTCATGTGGAAGAATACAACGCCGAAGGATCCCATCTGGTCCTCTTCGGTACAATTGGTCGGCAATCAGCTGATAAGATCTAACTTTCAAGATCAACTTTCGTTGTTTCTCCTTTGGTAGTGATTTGTCTGGTTGGCCCTGCATTAGATATTCAACTATGTCAATGGCCCATTCCGGTACTGTATCAACGTAAAACAAGGCAGCATCGGGTAGCTCATCATCAGGTTGGGTTGCAGTTTCCTTTCCCATGATCTGCGACACATGATCTGCCATGTAGTGTTGCTTTCCCTTGCAAACCACTATCCAAAAATCAAACTCCAACAATAGAAGTAACCATCTAGTGATTCTCCCTGTGTTGCAGGTTTTGTTAACAAGATAGAGCAAGGGCTGATGATTCGTATAAAAGGCCAAGTGTGTGGCCATTAGGTAATGACGAAATTTCTTAACCTCATATATCATTGCCAGTGCTTCCCGCTCTGTAATTGAGTAATTCATTTCTATATCACTAAGCTGTCGGCTTGCAAATTGGATCGGAAAATCGTTTTTGTGTTCGGTGTCGATGGCTCTCGAACTATCAATTATTCAGGGGACGTGTCGGGAAAAGTTGATTTGAGTTCACCATTTCCAACGGCTCTCTCTCTCTCTCTCTCTCTCTCTCTCTCTCTCTCTCTCTCTCTCTCTCTCTCTCTCTCTCTCTCTCTCTCTCTCTCTCTCTCTCTCTCTCTCTCTCTCTCTCTCTCTCTCCATCCCTTCTTATCATGTAAAGAATGAAATCTATTCTCCATAGTAGCATTATTAAGATTGTCAAAATGATTCTAAACTAATGTAGCACACTTACATATCATCACATTGATATTAGAGCTTTTAGTTTCCTAAATGTGGGAGGAAATAATTTTCAACTAAAGAGGTGAAATAATGGTGGAGAATGGGCTATCCAAGAGGTAGTTCAAGCACTATTCTTGGTCAAACAAAAGATATAAACAAATATTATATATTACATCTATATGAAAAAGCATTAATTCTTATAGATTTTTTTTCACCATAATGTATAGTATGCCTAGCCTCATGAAACGTTGAATGGTAGCAATCATTGTGCAAATATTTAGCTAAATATGATCTTAATAGAGGAATATGGTTAAAACAAATGGACTTTTCAACTTTGACTAAATGAATTTTGTTATCTAAACATATTTAAAAAAATTAAAAATTTAAGAAAGATTTTACCTTTTAGTTTAGCATATTAAACGATTAAGGCATGAAAATTTCGACAATTTGACTTAAAAGCATCCTACTTTGCTAGAATTCTAGTGTTAATGAGCCTCTTTATATATATATCTATACACACACACACAGAGAGAAAGCGCTATCTTTCTATATTAATATTTTTTAATTACCATATGCTCATCAATGTGGAAGATAAATTATTCCTTAGCCATGACGAATAAGACAACATATTGTGATAACATAGATCCTTCTCTTAATGGTGCTCTTTGGTATAAGTCTAGCCTTTGAATGACTTATACGCTAGCAGACATTCAACCTTTCAAATAAAATATATCTTATGCCCACCTTGGTTTTTTTGGTCATAATACAAAAGTGTTATTAATTATTTGCAAATGTAGAGGAGAGTACACAATTTAGACATAGGCAGATTCTCCTCTTGTGAAGGTTGAAGGTCCCATCAAATTGGAGGTAGACCCATCAAGACTTGTAGAGATGCCAAAATTCAATGCCTTATCTATATGTCTCTTCCACATGTTGGACACTATTGTGGATTCATGGCTAGAGGGAGAGGTCTATTAGTACATCACATATCAGAGGCAGATTTGAAGAGGAATTAAAATGGATGGCGTATTAAAATATGGACATTTGTAGGCCACAACAAAAAAATCGGGTGATTTAGAAACAAAAGGGCTTTTTATATGGCCTTGGTCCAATCTTTCATTGCCATATAGCCACTCATTTTCATTGCTACATATTTTATTGCTCTATGGGACATGCATTTCGTCATGTGGCCACACATGCATTTTGTCATGTGGCCACACATTGACGTTATACAATGACTATTCTTAGCTCGTGAACCTCCTCATTTTGTCTCATACTACTATCACAATGCTAATATCTAGCAAGACAATGTTAAAAGGTTGAAAATTCTCTTGGCCTCTACTTTTTATTAGTATTCTTTAATATTTTATTCCAATAACTTTCAAGTTGAATTGTGGAAATCCCATTTCAATCAAGCATTAATAGCTTTTGACGTATCTCAACATCATGCAAGGTTCTCTCCTTTGGGACTCTCCACTAGTGCATGCTGCCATAGGCCTCACCCTTCATCATGTAGATAGACGACGACAAAAATTATGATCTACATAATTTTTTTGTACAAGGTGAAGGTAATGTTCTCTATTTACAAAATAGAACACACAAATTCAAAAGTAGACTGTAAATTGCAACTCAAGAGGTTCTTGGTTGATGAACATTAGATAAGACTTCTTATTACTACTGAAAATATGACATATGAAACTGGACACCACACAACACACAAGAAGGCTTGTCTCCCATCTAGTGTGATATTTAGGTGTCAAAAAGGACAAGCACAAAATGAGAAGTCTTTAGATAGTTAAAGAAGAATTGTGTATCACCAAAACTCCATAAAACGTGATGAGCTTAAGTCAAGTAGGAGCTAAAAGTAACTATACTAGTCATATCTTGTGCATAAATCAATTTATTTTTCCTCATCCAAGCACAAATACAAGAATGATGAATTTTTTTGCTCAAGATACTAAGAGTTAAGAGTATTGGCTTGACCAACAAGGATGGGTAAATTGTAGGTAATAGACTAGACATGATCGACAATTATTTGTTCTTCTTGTAAGAGATTATGATCAAAGCTACCAACTAAAAAATTTCAAGTGTAAGATAGACTATATTTACATACATAAATTATTATACACTTAAAATGGTCTAAAGGCATGAGTTATAGTCCTTAGAATTTTAAATAATCATTTACACAACCAAGCAACAAAAGCTCATGTAATAGCAATAACATCAATCATCTTCTCATTGGGTGCCATATTGTATATTATTTCTACAAAAAAAATGTTCAATAATCGCCTAGCCAGAATATTAAGAAGATCAAATAAGAACAAATATCTTGGAAGAGGATAAACTTTCAAGTAATTAGTGAGAATGAGTACACTTTAGTAGCAAGTAGCAACATCCAAATTTAAACGAAAAGAAAATTAAAAATCTAAAGATACATATACAAACGCTTTCAATAATCGAACTAGCTCCTTGTGAAATGTTAACATTGATATCTCATACATTCATTATACTTGCGAAATAGCAAGCTATTGCATATATGATACTTAATGAAAGTTGACAGTATTTCAAAAAATTCAAAAGAGGCCATGTAAAACTCAATTGCACCAATACATTGATTTGCCTTAAAAGCAAAGAAAATGTTTTTTTTTTATAATATACAATAAATGAGCACACAATTAGCTTATTTTTTTTTTGAATTACTTTTGTTAAATAATACAACATAATTGTTTTCATTTTTTTATTTGTTTTCTTAAGCTTGAAAGATGGAGGATTTCTTCTATGAAATAAACATGAACTTCAATTTCTTGGGACATCATCAGTAGACATTATATGCAAATCAAGCATTGATCACTGTTGGTGTTTACCAAGCGCTTTTGCCACGCTCTGATACCCCTATTGGGAATGCTCTGTAGTTCCCAATGGGGGCGCTCAAATAGGGTCAATCTATGTAGTTGTAGCTACTGTTTCATACTACGATCAATCATCTTCCAGACTACAGACTAACACTACAGACCTGATATTAATTTCTAAATAGTAGATAATGTTTAATCAACAATCAATAACTGAGAAATAGCAGACGTAATATCTACTGCAAGCAGGCATCACAAATCATTCACAGATTGCACACGATGGGCAGAATGCTGCAACTCATCTATTGTCAAGATGAAGTTTACAACATCAACTTCGAGTGCTATTTGTTTCCCAAATCAGCGCGTCGGTGCAAGAGAGGTATTCTTTCTCACGAGAAAAACTAGCTACTGCTAATTTTCAGTAACTTGTTGTTGGGGTAATTCCCAACACAAAGAAATAAATAAAGTTAGCTAATAAAAGTGTTGCGAGGGCATGGTTTCCTGCGCGTATAAGCCCATGGCCCAATGAGCACGCAAGTCGATTGTAAATAGAAATAATAGACTTGGGCCCTTTTTAATTAAAATAAAACTCGAGGCCCAAAGTCAAGTTAGAACTTAGAGTTTATTTTTTTAGAGTTGGGTCCAATTTTGGACTCACATGAATCTTGTGATTTCTAATGTACTTTTTGTGGACCCTTGCATCAAGTTGGGTCCAAGATGAATGGATAGGATCAATGTGAATATTAGCCAATAGGATTTTGGGGCAAGGGCCTTCCCCATTTATAAAAAGGCACCATCTGTACTCTATTTTCATGCTTAATAGAGAGGAGGAGACTCTATCATTTTGGGAGCTCAAGCATCCTCATTTGCTAATCACTCTTGCTTATGCCATTGTTGTGGTTTGCTTGTTATTTCCATTTTCCATGCTTTTTATTTATGCTAGTTAAGGTTTTTCTATAAGCAATGAAATTGAGCATTTGAGCTAACTTCCATCTCATCTCTCTCACTCCCTCTTACCCTCTTTCCCTCTCTTCTTCTTCTCTTCTTCTCTTCTCATTCACCCTCAATCATGATGAATGTTAATGTAGTGGAGTAGAGTTAGGGGTGAGTAGTGTTAGTGGTGATAGAGATAGAGAAAAAGTAGAGAACTATCTAAAAGTAGCAACTTTATATAGTTAGGTACCTATCCAGCGTTTTAACCCTTGTTGACAGGCGGGAGGGCTACAACCAGAGAACTACGACCCTACAGTGGCGCCATTGCCGTGGATAGGTTCTCACTAACTAGAATAGCTGCATTTTAGCTATTTCTTGCTTTTTAGAGTAGTTTTAGGTGGATTTTGGAGTAGGAAGAGTTAGTTTTCTATATTTTCTTGTGTTTGGACTGTTCCTAGCTAGCAGAGGAGGTGTGAGAGGGTAGAGGAGGCCCTGAACAGCCTCTTAAGGCTTGACATCCAAACCAAAACTTGCAAAAATCCAAGAGAGGAAGAGCCAAATTTTCCATCAAATTTTGTTTTCTCCATCCTTGCACGACTGGCAGTAGCTCCAGGGTACTGTCGAGACCTGCATAGAAGCCTGCGAGAGTTAGTTGCAAGCCGATTGCAAAAATCAGAGAAAAAACCATAAAAATTCAAAAAACTCTTGTAAAAAACCAAAAAAAATTCAAATCTTCATAAGAACTCTCGCAAAACTCCCTGAAGTTCCATCTCATTTGAGACCAAGACACAGTAGAACAAAAACAAGCCAAGATTCGAGACGAAGTTCTCAAATCAACAATCTTCTTCCTGCGATCACTGCCACAAACCAGACCATACGGCCAACAAATTCTGGCTCAATCCAGCAATACCTTGCATGCATTGCAAGAAAAAAGGGCATTCTGCATACGACTGCAAATTCAACCCAAAAAGAAAAAACAAAGCTGAAAAGACAAACATTGCAAAGTCATCAAAGGATGCTGAAAGAGGTGACGAAGCTTTCACGATACTCGACGAAGCTTCGACAAGTACTATGAACACAACTACGATGTAGTTATCGATTCAGGAGCAACATCTCACATAACCTGCAACAAGAAGATCTTGATCAACTTTCGCGAACTCAAAAATGACAAAGCAGTGACTCTAGGCGATGGAAGCAGACACGATGTCAAAGGCATCGGCTCTCTACAGCTACGAACACTATCAGACCAAGCAGAACTGCCAAGAGCACTCTATGTGCCCTCATTCAGAAAGGATCTACTATCTGTCTCCAAGATGGCAGATCTAGGAATTCGAGTTTTGTTCGACGGCAACACTTGTTGTATGATCGAGAAGATGACAAACAAGTTGTTGACGGTCGGATGTAGAGAAGTAGATCTCTACCAGGCCAAAATAATCAGCAACTCTGAAAGCATATTAAATGCTTCAAAAAATGAAGATCAGCTTTGGCATAGAAGAATGTATCATCTGAATATGCGAAGCCTGTATGACATGAGCAGAAAAGGACATTGTCACAGGTCTCAAGATTTCAAGGCCAGAGGCTGAGTTCTGTGAAGCTTGTCAGAAAGGCAAGCAACATCGGAATCCATTCACATGCGAGGGAAGAAGAGCCAAAGAAGTTCTTGAGCTCGTCCACTCTGATGTGTGTGGACCGATGAAAATAGATTCACTCTCAGGTTCGAGATATTTTCTAACGTTCATAGATGATTACAACCGAATGACCACGATCTACTACTTGAAGAAGAAATCCGAAGTATTTGATTCTTTCAAGAAGTTCGTGGCATTCGTAGAGCGACACATCTCGAAAAAGATACAGATCCTTAGATCTGACAATGGAGGTGAATACAAAAGCACAGAATTCTCAAGATTCTGCAAAGAACAGGGGATCGGACACCAATTCACTCCTGCATACACACCATAATACAATGGTGTGGCAGAAAGAAAAAATAGAACGCTAGTCGAAGGAGCCAGATGCATGATGGCACAAGCTCAATTGCCAGATCAATTCTGGGCCGAGGCAATAGTTGTAGTTGTACACCTGCAGAACAGATCTACAACGACAACGCTGGAGAAGAAAACACCATACGAAATGTGGACAAGCAGAAAGTCTGATCTGTCATACGTACGAGTGTTTGGATGTGTGACATACAAGCACATTCCAAAGGAAAAGAAAAACAAGCTTGATAAGAGATTCGAGCAAACAATCATGGTTGGCTACTCGAACTAAAAACACATGTGTACAGACTTTATGATCCAACCACGAAGAAGGTTGTTTCGAACAGAGTTGTGAAGTTCGACGAGTCCACATTCCCTGGACTGAAAGACGAAAGAGGCCATGAGATCTTCACACTGCTACCTATTCAAGAGGGAAATTGAGGACATACATCAAATCAGAATGTAGAGCCCCAGATTCCAGAGCAGTAGGAAGCAGAGGATCGACCCCACGAACAAGAAATGTTTGAGCAACGACGAAACGAACCTCAAAGGTCAACAAGACAAAGAAGAGCTCTAGACTGCCTTTCTGACAATCTTCAATGGAGCGAAGACACGCAGTTCGAGTATTGCAGCTTCACAGAAGAGCCAACAACATACCAAGAAGCTATCTAGAGTCTAGAGGGAGAATTCTAGAAGCAGGCAATGTCAGAGGAGATCGAGTCGATGAGGCAAAACGAGGCATGGACATTAGAGCCACTACCAGAAAATAGAAAAATAGTTGACTGCAAGTGGGTGTACAAGAAAAAGCTAAAATCAGATGGCACTATTGGTCATTACAAGGAAAGGCTTGTCGCAAAGTGCTACACACAGAGATATGGTGTCGACTATTTTGACACATATTCGCCCATGGTGAAGATGACAAGCATAAGGCTACTCCTTGCATACGCCACACAGTACAATCTGAAAATTCACCAGATTGACATGAAAACAGTCTTTCTCCACGGAGATCTACAGGAGGAAATCTTCTTGAAGCAACCTGAAGGCTATGAAGATCCCGACAACAGACAATATGTCTGTCAATTGTAGAAATGCATCTACGATCTAAAACAGGCATCACGGGCCTGGTACAAAAAGCTTGATGGTCTTTTGAAGTCTCTAGACTTCAACCCTACTCAACCAGATTGTAATGTCTACATCAAAAGAGTAGGAAAGAATTTTGTGATACTGACCATTTTCATGGATGATTCGCTGATGATAGGAAATTCCTTGATGCTGATCAAAGACACGAAGAGTCAGATTTCTGAAAGCTATGAAATCACAAATCTTGGAGAAGCAACAAAATGCTTAGGGCTGGAGATCAGAAGAGATCGAACAAATGGCAAAATGCACTTGAGTCAGTCAGAATACGCCAGAAAAGTGTTGAAGCAGTACCACATGATGGACTGGAAAGAGAAAGCCACACCAATGATAGCTGGAGCCAAGCTCACAAAACAGGATTGCCCAAAAACAGAAGAGGAAGAACAGAGATAGTAGGTATACCCTACCAGAACTTAATTGGGAGTCTGATGTACTTGACAATTTGTGCCAGACCGGATCTGGCCTTCTCTGTTTACGCATTGAGCCAATTCTGTTCCAATCCTGGTCTAGCACATTGGCAAATGGCCAAACGAATCCTACAACATCTGAAGGGTACCCAGAATATTGGATTAACCTACAGAGCTAGAAACGAGGAGAAAGAATTTGAGCTACATCACTACAGTGATGTGAGCTGGGCGAGCTGCAAGGATGACAGCAAGTCCATTATTGGAGGATGTACAATAGCGTGCGGAGCTGCAATCAGCTAGATATGCAAAAAGTAAACCTTGGTAGCTCAATCCTCTTGCGAAGCTGAGTATGTTGCAGCCTCGAAAGTGGTGAATGAGGTAGTGTGGCTGCAGATGATGTTGCAGGCAATCGGGATACCACAAGAGGGGCCAAACACGATGATGATGGACTCCCAGAGTGCCATCTATCTGTCTTTGGATCCTGTCTTCCATTCAAAGACGAAGCACATTCCTCTGAAATACCATCACATTCGAGATTTGATCTTGAAAGGAGAGCTCGAGGTCCAGTTCATAAAATCAGAAAGTATGATTGCAGACCTCCTCACAAAACTGCTCGACAAGCCACTCTTTACCAAGCAAAGAGAGGCAATTGGATGGAACGAACAAAGCTGCAAGGTTCGAGAGGGAGTGTCAGAAATGGTGAACTCCTACAACTTTGTCTCAGAACCAACAAGACACGAAGTTTGAACGAGAACAATTCACGACAGTCAATGTGCCTTTGACTCGAAGCATGAATGATTTGTGAATCATTTGTGAATCGTAAACACACCTCCAGGACCGCAAACCGCAAAAGGAGTGCAGAACGAAGACTATGAAAAGAAACGAAAAGAACGAGACAAAGGAAGAGAGATCTTTCGCGCTGTCAGTTAGCAGCTCAACGGGCTTTACGCCTAGCTGAAATGAATAACAACGACGAAGACTAACTAACTAGTTGATTAACATTAACTAGTCTTGTGATTCTACGTTTAGCTATCTTGTAAACTCCACATAATGGAGGTATAAACAATTCTCTCTGGATCATAACTGTTTTAAGAGAGATAGTGAATATAGAGATCTGTAAGAAACAGAGAGAGACATAGCGAATAGAACAAGAAAGCAAAAATACCATAGCTGTGCATGAAACTCTGCCAACGAGTAGATCACAGCGAAAGAGTAGAGAGTTAATCCACCAACGAGTGAGACATTGATGATCTTGCTGTAAAACCAAACTGACAATATAGTCACTCTATTTCGTATATCTCTTGGCCTTGTGTTGTGTCTCTTGATTGCTAGAATAAAATATGTTTTGTGATGCGTAGTCGAGTGTCTCGGATCCCGTAAGAGCTTCCGCACGAAAAGAAAATTCAATGACAGAAAATTGTTTGCGAATCAAAAGAGAGAGGACGAACACGAAACAAAAAAGCTTCTGCGACAAAGGTCTAGCAAATCCTTCCAAAGTTAAGTCTCGCAGACCACTCCAATCGATTCAGAATGTCAATTTCCATCGATGGTGAAGCCTGCGAGAGTTAGTACAGATTGTTGGGAAGGATAAACCAACATAGTGGTTCTTAACCCTCGCAAAAAATGAATTTTTTACTTATTGAGAGAGTTAACTCTCGTAGAGATTTTCAGAGTCAGATCTAGGCTAGATTCAGCTCCTGTGATCCTTGTGAGAGTTACTTCCCAATAATCTGAGAGATATCAAGATTTTTGTCTGCAAAACAACTAAAGAACCCTCGCACTAATAACCCACAAAGACTAGATCAATGGAAAGATTTGTATCAGCTCCAGCTACTATCAAAATCTCAAGACAATTAGTGCAAGGAGTAGAAAGTTATCAAGGAAAAACCACCGTAAGAGGCTTGAATCTTCAATACTGGCCTATCAGATTGATCAGATCCATAAGATCCAGATTGCATCCCACTGTACCAGCAAGATCCAACTATCTTGGACTCTACCATTGGATGAATCTGAGAACTGGACAATCAATAGCAAGAAGGATAGCAAATCAGGCACCATACTTTTCCAAAATAGCAACTATGCAACAAGAGGTAGATTTGGAACCAGTGCCAATGGATCCAATGGGTCAACCTGTATCTATCGCTCCCTTGCAAGCAGTCTGGAGGCCACCTCAGATGGAGATACCAAAATATGACGGATCATCAGATCTCATTCGCTTCCTCCAGATCTACGAGCAAGGTTGTGAAATCTATGGTGATCGGACACCTGCAGAGAAGTTGATGTTGTTCCCCATGTCACTAGTAGTTGTGGCTCAAGATTGGTTTTTCAACTTGTCAGAGAAAGAAAAATCTATCTGGGAAGCGGTAAAAGCGGCTCTCATCACATGCTTTAAACCGAAGAAGTTCCTAGAAGACCCGTTTCTCCATTTTTCGCAAAATGAAACCAAGGCATGAACACACAGTACAAGCAGTTGAGTATGCAGAAAGGGTGGAGGAAAGTGACGTCCAACCAGAATCAATTAGAATTACATAATGTGTTCTTTTGATTACTATAGTTTAGGTTAATCATCTCTTATGGAGATTAGATTAATCAATTTCTCCGTTCTTTAAATATGGGAACAACATGAGTCGTCACATACGCCCTGATGGCCGCAAGGTTGCGCTCAAATAGCTGCTGACGCCATCTGTTGGGGTTGGAGGGCGGGGAGTGCTTGCAGCTCTTGTCCCTTCATGGTTTGCACTGAAAATGATATCTGCCAGCCGCCTCTTGAAGGAAACTTAAGCTTAGAAATATTTGTCTTAACTTATCTTAAGTTTCAAAGTCAAAAACTTTTAAAGTTCTAAGTCCTAAGTTAGGCTAGACATTACCTCTAATGAATTGAAGTTGAGGTGTCCCATCCTTTTATGCCAAACCTCTTGAATAGATATTTGCTCTCTTGCAACACATCCAACTTGGTTAGCAATAACACAAGCATCTAGTTTGAACAACTTCCCTTGCATTTTACCTTCTGCGACCAAGATATCCTATCTTTTAATCATACAAGCATCTCCATCAAACTCAACTTTGAGGCCTTTGCTTAGCAATTGACTCACACTAAGTAAATTCTTGGTAATAGATGGAATGAACAAAACATCCTCCAAATGAGCATTCCTATTTGTAGAGAGAGAAATAGGAATTGTGCCAATTATCCCTTTGATTGCACACTCACCATCATTGGCCGTGTAGATCACCCTCTTGTCATCTCCATATGCCAACAAAGAAGTGAAGTACTCTTTGTGAAAAGTCATGTGTGAGCTTGCACCACTATCAATCCACCATGGATCTAGATCTCCATCATTAGCAAGCCCATGTAGCATTTTGCTTCACCTAGGTCTGATATTTCGAAGTGCCTTGAAATATTTTTCTTCACCTATGCAATCAGCGTGTTGCTCTTTAACAAAATCAGTGTGTCATCAATGTAGAAACCAATAATGATTACTTCACCATCTATGACTTTCACATAGATGTTGTAATCAGCCATTAAAGACAGGAAGCCTAAGGATCTAAGTGCGTGATCCTTCTTCTTGTACCACTGTCTCACAGACTGTTTCAGTCCATAGATGCTCTTGTGCATTCTGCAGGCGTAGTCAGGAAATGACTTACATGAAAAACCTGGTGGCTGGTCCATGTAGACTTCTTTCTTCAAATCTCCATCACAATAACATATCATGCGGATTCTGACGTGGGCGTCCGACGGCTTTTCAAAAATTTTATAATCCATCGCAATTCGACGTGTCAGAATCCAACATCTAGGCAAAAATTCCAAAACTTGGTGATCGAGAAATTGTGGCCACAACCAATTTTCAAAGTGGATGTTGTAATCTGACATGTCAGAATCTGACAGCCCCGACGTGGATATGGCATGGAATACTATAAAAAAAAATACTTGTCATCCAACATGGACGTCGAAAGCTGACGTCCAAGTCAGCAATCCAAAAGCCTATCCACAACGTCTAACATTTGACGTCCAGGCCTGACCGATACGGACGTCGAATTCCGACGTGTTTGGAGGACGTCGGAATCTGACGTTTGATATTTTTTTGCGAATTCGGATGCTCCAACGTCTTTCTTCTCACTTTCTTTTGTGTAGGTTGGAGCAATTAAAGGCAAGTTTGGAGCAATGATTGCGATTCTTGAAGATCAGTTCATGCTTTTGATGCTTAGAGGTTGGTGCTTGAAGATATTAAAAGCTTTTGGAGTTTTTTGAGTTTATGTTTTGCTTTTTTTTTTAAATGAACTTTATTTTGTTTGTTGTAAAAGAAAGTGAATAGAGAAAAGATAAGTGTTTGAATAGATAGTGGTAAGTGTTAAGTGTTAAGTGTTTGAATAGATAATGTTTGATGGTAAATGAATCTTAGATTTATAATTTGAGAGAGAGAGAGAGAGAGAGAGAGAGAGAGAGAGAGAGAGAGAGAGAGAGAGAGAGAGAGAGAGAGAGAGAGAGAGAGAGAGAGAGAGAGAGAGAGAGAGAGAGAGAGAGAGAGAGAGAGAGAGAGAGAGAGAGAGAGAGAGAGAGAGAGAGAGAGATGAGGTATACGTGTTTTGAATTTTGCATTGATTTATAATTTAGGATAATAGATAAATAGATATAGTGTTTGGTAGTAATAGATTGTTAGATTTATGATTTGTGTGTGTGTGTGTGTGTGTGTGTGTTTGGCATTTTGCATTCATTTAGAATTTAGGATAATAGATAAATATATAGTCTTTGGTAGTAATAGATTGTTAGATTTGCATTTATTTAGGATTAAGAGTGATAGATAAATAGATGGTGTTGTGTGTGTGTGTGTGTGTGTGTGTGTGTGTGTGAGAGAGAGAGAGAGAGAGAGAGAGAGAGAGAGAGAGAGAGAGAGAGAGAGAGAGAGAGAGAGAGAGAGAGAGAGAGAGAGAGAGAGAGAATTCGAAGTAGATAAGAATGATTGGAAAGAGAGAGGGGGTGGGGAGGAAGTGTGTATGTGTGTGGTTTGCATTTTGAATTTAGGATAATAGATAAATAGTAATTATTGAATGTTAGATTTGTAATGAGAGAGAGAGAGAGAGAAGAAGAAGAAGAAGAAGAAGAAGTGTGTGTGTGTGTGTGTGTGTGTGTGTGTTGCATTTTGCATTAATTTAGAATTTAGGGTAATATATGAAATGAGGTGAAATATGAGGTGACATTCTGAAATATGAGGTGACATTCTGAAATAGGACATAACCGCAAGGTTTGGGTATTGTAATGATCACATTCGACTCTAACTATATTAAAAGTATACATAGAAGTATTGCAATGAATATTAAAAAAAAATGAATGCAAGTGAATTTATGTATTAATAATCAGAAATCACCTTGACACTCATCTAAATCTAGGTCTAAGTATAATCATAGATTTTCGAGGAACTGGTGTGATATTCGCTTCATGATTGCGAATATCAATATTCATCGTAGTTATGGCCTCTTATGGTAGATCGCTCCATCGGATCATCTAGTTATAACGTTGTCTTAGCTAACTCTTCTTATTGGCAGGTGCCTTTGGTGGATCTATCTTGGAAACTTTTGCCATTGCAGATTTCTATGGTGGCTGAGCTGGTACTTTTTTCATTCCATAGCGATCTAGATCCATATGTTGCAGGACCTGCTCATCCATTAGCTCAGTCTCCTTGTTATAGGTTGTTGGCTGATTTTGACGAATCCCCAAGATACTCAGACAAAGCAACTCAAGAGCACCTCTCACCTTAGACCGAGGAGGTCTCTGAGAAGACGAGACGAACGAAGACTGAGAGCCGAGTATGAGAGCTGAGAAATACTAGTAGTAATGACAAGCAAGAACTGTGTAAGCCTCATGGTGAATCCTGAAAGATGGAATGACCATGTAGGAACTAGTATTTCTAGGCAAATGTAATAAATGCAAGTAGACCCCTCTTAAAGAAAGTAGAGTGAGCCACCTTTTGATGGTGACCTCTAGTGGAGAGCATTATTCCACTTGTGATTTGTGAACTGTGGAAATTCCACTAGGATGCCACCTAAGGAGCTCTCTTGTTTATTAAAGAGACTCCCTCTTTGTGAAGAGGAGGCTTTTGTAAATGTATTTACTCCATGCCGAAATGAGAAGATCTTCCATGAGTTTTGATGAATTCTTGAGCTCCTTGATCATTCTTGTTTCTTGAGTGATGCATTAATGATCTTGCCCCTCCATCTCCTTTGTGTGTGGTTGTGCATTTAGAGTGGATTAGTTTTCTTGCTTTCCTAGTTGTGGATCAGATTTCATGTTTTCTTGAGGATTAATGTAGGATCCAACATTCAAGTAAGCTAAATAGGCTAGAAATGTGGCATAAATCTTGCATATTCTATAACATTCTAGTTCTTGATGTTCTTGGGATGTCCAAGAATCAAAAGACTAGTTAGTTTCTTGATTCTTGGACTTCTAACATGTTGTAGATTAGTTTTTGTTTCTTGTTTTGTCAATTTATGCAAGTAAAGCTATGTAGGATCTGATTTTAGTTCATTTTACAGCAAAGTAGAAGTAAGAATCCATCGTTGTTCAACTGAGCAGTAACGTAGATCATTTGTTGAACGCATTGGCTTGCATTTTGGTTGATTATGCATGTGCATTCAGTTCAAGAGTGACCCATCCGGATGTCCTCTAACAGGCAGGACAATACTACAATGATTATCTGCCCCTTCTGCCTAATCTGGGCCTTAAAACAAGAAAGGTAATCTCAAGAAGTGCCCACAGTCTCTGCTGATAGGCAGAAGAAGAAAGAAACAAAAAAAAACTAGTTAACAGATTCTATAGGCTCTGAAGATGTCAACATTTGGCATCGTTGCTGCTTGAACTCCACACCTCATAAACCCACACCTAGTGCAATAGTGTTCTTGAATAGATCCATAACATTTCTGATCTGCAATCTATCTTGCAAATGGATTACCCTACCTACAAAACGACCTGCAAGAAACAACAATCGCAGGCAAATAGACTTGCTTGCAAATTTGTCTGAAAACCAACTTGCTTGCACCTGAACCTGCAAACCAAACAGCAAGCCAGAACAACTGCAAACACAAGCGATCAGACTTGCTTTAGTATCAAACTGCAAAGAGCCCACACCCATTAACTACGCTCCTTCAGCCGCCCCGTCACGTTCCATTTCTTTCATATCTCAGCCGACGCTTTCCTTCATATCTCAACCGACGCTTCCCTTCATATCTCAGCCGACGCTTTCTTTCATATCTCAGCCAACGCTTTCCTTCATATCTCAGCCGACGCTTCCCTTCATATCTCAGCCGACGCTTTCCTTCATATCTCAGCCGACGCTTTCCTTCATATCTCAGCCGACGCTTTCCTTCATATCTCAGCCGACACTTTCTTTCATATCCCAGCCGACGCTTTCCTTCATTCATATCTCAACCGACACTTCCCTTCAAATCTCAACCGATGATTTTTTTCAAATCTCAACCGACGCTTTTTTTCAAATCTCAACCGACGTTTTTTTTCAAATCTCAACCGACGCTTTTTTTTCAAATCTCAACCGACGGGTTTGCGTTAGATCTCGACCGACGGGTTCACGTCAGATCTCGACCGACGGGTTCACGTCAGATCTCGACCGACGGGTTCGTGTCAGATCTCACCGACGGGTTCACGTCAGATCTCGACCAAGGGTGACCGACGGGTTTCGATTAGATCTCGATCGACGGGTTCGCATTAGATCTCGACCAACAGGTTTTCGATCAGATCTCGACCGAGAGTTTGCATCAGATCTCGACTGACAAATTCGCGTCAGATCTTGACCGACAAGTTCGCGTCAGATCTCGATCAACGGGTTTCGATCATATCTCGATCAACGGGTTTCGATCAGATCTCGACCGACGGGTTCACGTCAAATCTTGACCGACGGGTTTCGATCAGATCTTGACCAACAGGTTTCGATCAGACCTCGACCGACGGGTTTTCGATCAGATCTCGACTGGCGGGTTCGCGTCAGATCTCGACCGACGGGTTTTCGATCAGATATTGACCGACGGGTTCGCGTCAGATATCGACCGACGGATTTGCGTCAGATCTCAACCGACGGATTTTCGATCAGATCTTGACCGACGGTTCTGGGTCCAATCTCGACCGATGGGATTCCTCACCATCTCAATCGACCAACTCCATGCCAAACCACAGAACTTTCAAATGACACCTCTGATTGGCATTTCAACTGGACCACCATCTCCCCAAAGTCTTAGAGGTTGAAAAAAAAAAAAAAGACATAAACACCAAAAAAAAAATTTCAAAAAATAAAACTCATACCACTAGAAAGCAATTTTCATATTGAGTCTCCACCTTCACTTCCTTCAACACCCTAAAAAATCCAAAAACACCAAAAATCCTAAAAAATCCAAAAACACCAAAAACACATACCCAACACAAAAATGACACAACAGTACCCAATGGCCGACAATACAGCTTCTGAAATGCTCGAAGATTATCCATAAGAGATCAGGTCCCCTGTAGCTGAACAAATCAAACATCATAGGTTCTACAGAATGCGGGCCGAACTCCAGGATCCATCAACAAACCCGTTCGAGAGACAAGAACCTGATAGAGTCGAGTCTTCATGCGCACGACCCCATTTTTCTAGTGTTGAGCCCTCACAGGTCAGAACCAACCCTAATGGAATTCCTGCTACCCACGGAGCTCATTTTGAAAGACGTATATCCAAGCTAGATCTACCAAAGTTTGACGATAGATCGGACCCTCAAAGATTTTTGCAAATCTTTGAGAATGCATGTGATGTGTATATGAATCATCTCCTGATGCTATGCTCCAACTGTTTTCAAAGACCATGATCGCTAAAGCACATGATTGGTTTTTCAACTTTGATCGTGAAGATAAGATAGACTGGTCAATCTTGAAGAGTCCTTTATCAAGCGTTTTAAGCCCTTTCACTTGATCGAGAGTCCTTTTGTCAAATTGAGTAACATCAAGATGGCAAAGGATGAACATGTACAAAACTATATCGAGCATTTCAAACGCCTCAAAAGTCAAGTACAGGAATAGCACTTTGAACAGATGCTCATCATCTAGTTTTTAGTTGGCCTTCCAAGATGGATTAGACGCGAGCTTAAATCAAATGACGAATATATGAGCCTCAAATTAGCTATGTCTGATGCCATCAAGGAAGAAGACGAACGATCAAATGTTGACGAATCCAGGGAAAGACAAGCACCATGAGCCAAAGTCGATCGAGGACACTCGAGATCAGCTTTAGAAATCATAGTTGGAGTTGCTTAATAAGCAACACCAACTTCAAATGGAAAAACTCACCAATGAGTTTCAAACTACCCTGAAGTCTATCCAAAGTAGTATGCTTGGTCAGCCAAACACTGCACAGGTACCTTATAGACGAAAAACAATATGGTGCCCACACTGCCGGGCTATGCATCCTGTTGATGCTTGTCCTTCATATTGGCCTATCCAAGCACATACAGTTCAACAATATGAAAAACAATCATCACAGTCTAGAAATGCCTTGACTTATTATGAATATCCACCTGAAAGTCCAGAACCATTAGCCATACAAGATGGCTATGCTATTATACAAGGGCCATTGCACACCAGATGTTTCATCTGTGGTGAAACTGGCCACTTCATGGCTGATTGTCCAGTCAAGACCCAATACCATGCTGAGTGTCCTGACTGTATCAGAAAACACAGTTTCAAAAACTGTTCGAAACAACCAACTAAGATCCTACCTGCCCGTCACGTCAATTATGAATCACAATAGGATCCTCATGACAACAACACGAGCACCATAGCAACCAACAGTTAAACCTGCTACTCAATCGAGAAATTTCTTGTAAACTTCTACATCACCATCCAATACAGCAGCTCCATAATGCAAAAGACACTAATATGAAATGAGTCCTTGTGAAAGAAAAGCGAAACAACATTCCTTCATCTGCTACAATGTCATATTAAGAGCAACCTCCAAAGGGAATTGACAGTTTTTCTCCCCTTCTACAACCTCAAATCTATTTGTCTCTCCACATGCTGATAAGATTTCCAATGTGCCAATACACAATATTTCTCGGATTCAGAAATCCAGATAGAGATTCGGTTCTGAATCTCTTTTTCACAGAGGTCCTCAAGACATAGTACCTCAACCATACATGCATCTCAAGCTATATCTTACAACATCTGCTACCAATGATGGTAGATTTTAGCGTCACCCACCCTACCTTGTTTTGACAAGGGCATGTCAGAGTGAATCACATTACTCTACAAAACAACTGAAATATTGCAACTATCAAGGTACATTATCAATGTTGATGAATGCAAGTTTTGTTCCACAAGTGCTATATAGTTCTCACTCTTTTTAATGTTTGTTTATTTCCTTGTTTCTCTTCACCTATTTTGTGTGATTGATTTTTGCTTGAGAAATAGCTATTGCACAAGAGTCTTCTATATAGCATCTCCAGAACACATTTTCATTCATCTATCCATCTTCAGATTCCCTTGTACAATAGTTTAGGATTTTTGAGACATATGAGAAATCCATGTCAAATTAGAGTTGATTCCTGTATCTCATTGTCATATTCATCTTCGAGTCAACTACAGCAAGATCGAAACAAATTTAGTTAAAAAAATTTCAATCTTTAGTCTCGTCACATGTTCAACGAGTTTCAACTACCTGTTCCACACGCCGATCCAATCGTAAGCATGAACAATTATTAGCAACAAGATCCCCACCAACATATTTGGGGGGGGGGGGGGGTGGGGGGGGGGAGTGGATTTGCTTGGATCCACTGGAGCAGTTGCGCTGCCAGCAACAACATCAACAAGATCGACAGCCAAGGTCACCAGTCTAATATGAAAAAGACAAGGCTAAAGAAGGCAGATGGGTAATCCAAAGAGACTCAATCAGAAGAAGTACCCCAATCATGACGAAAATCCTTCAGAAAGGGAAACACAAGCATTGGGAAATAAGTCTCCTTCTTCAACCAACCTCTCGTCATACATCTGCATCCATTCTCACGCCTATCGCCCACACCATCTACCGCTATCACTACCACCCTTCCTTCCATCTGTTTATTTATCATCAGTTTACTATTCTTCTAAGAAATCCCTAGTTTTTTATAGTCCTACCGAAGCAGTTGAAAGATCATTGCAAGTGTCTTGCGGAGATTAACTGCCACCTACAATGGATGATCAACCAAAATAAGACCTACAAAAGTAGGCAAAGCAGCTAGAAGACATCAGAAATTAAGCAAAGAAGCTGAGGAGGAAAGAACAAAAACTTAAGCAATAGATGAGTCAAAATTTTGATCAAAAGAAACTCTTTGGGGCAATGATAGTTGAATCCCCTCCTACGAAGCCCAAAGAGATCCAAAAGTAACGGATCAAAAGAAAGAGCTGCAGAAAAGAAAGATGAAGACAACCGTGAACCTGCAAAATAAAGCAAGATCCTCACCCAGCAAGTGGTGGTCAAAGCTCGACATTGTAGGGGTCCAAGGCTGCAACTGTAGACCTATCAGTTCCTTCATCCTTTCACCAAGCCTTCATCGTGTTTCCTCACCGTTACCAAACCGTCCATCCAAAATTGTTTCTACCACCAAATTCTTGATGATGAGTCCATCCCCTTAAGATTGATAACCAAGATTTGTGCTACCTATCAGAAAAGAGCATCGACAAGACTGGAACTTCAACTGAGAAAAGAATTGCGGAAATGTCTAGAAGCAATATGGAGGATACAATCTCCCAGAAGATAGAATCTGCCTAGAAACCAGAAGTGAAACCGTCAATGGCAAATACAAGTGGTAAGAAAGAAGACACGTGAGAAGCACTCATGCATGCAGAGTTGTGAAGCTGTTGAGAGCCCTCCAAATTTTGAGAATGTCAACTCATTACAACAATAAGACATTCTGGTTAAATTGCGACAATTTGCGAAAACAGTTTTTGATAAAGACTGACAAAAATAAACACTTGGTTTTATGCAAGCGAACGAGGATCTATGCTTTTCCAATTGCCGATCGAAGACGCCAATGCGGAAGCGGAGCGACATCGTCCAATATGAGTTGCAGTGGGTCCTGCAACACATTAGGGGTGGGATGATGTTGGCTGATTCTAACGAATCCCAAAGATACTCGGATAGAGCAAATCAATTGCACCTCTCACCTTAGACCGAGGAGGTCTCTAAGAAGATGAGACGAACGAAGACTGAGAGCCGAGAAATACTAGTAGTAATGACAAGCAAGAACTGTGTAAGCCTCATGATGAATCCCGAAAGATGGAATGACCATGTAGGAACTAGTATTTCTAGGCAAATGTAATATATAGACCCCTCTTAAAGAAAGTAGAGTGAGCCACCTTTTGATGGTGACCTCTAGTGGAGAGCATTATTCCACTTGTAATTTGTGAAATGTGGAAATTCCACTAGGATACCACCTAAGGAGTTCTGTTGCTTATTTAAGAGACTCCCTCTTTGTGAAGAGGAGGCTTTTGTAAATGTATCTACTCCATGCTAAAATGAGAAGATCTTCCATGAGTTTTGATGCACTCTTGAGCCCCTTGATCATTCTTGTTTCTTGAGTGATGCATTAATGATCTTGCCCCTCCATCTCCTTTGTGTGTGGTTGTGGATTTAGAGTGGATTAGTTTTCTTGCTTTCCTAGTTGTGGATTAGATTTCATGTTTTCTTGTGGATTAATGTAGGAGCCATCATTCAAGTAAACTAAATAGGCTAGAAATGTGGCATAATTCTTGCATATTCTCTAACATTCTAGTTCTTGATGTTCTTGGGATGTCCAAGAATCAAAAGACTGGTTAGTTTCTTGATTCTTGGACTTCTAACATGCTGTGGATTAGTTTTTGTTTCTTGTTTTGTCAATTTATGCAAGTAAAGCAGTGTAAGATCTGATTTTAGTTCATTTTGCAGCAAAGTAGAAGTAGGAATCCATCGTTGTTCAACTGAGCAGTAACGTAGATCATTTGTGGAACGCATTGGCTTGCATTTTGGTTGATTATGCATGTGCATTCAGTTCAAGAGTGACCCATCTGGATGTCCTCTGACATTCAGGACAATACTACAATGATTATCTGCCCCTTCTGCCTAATCTGGGCGTTAAAACAAGAAAGGTAATCTCAAGAAGTGCCCACAATATCTGCTGATAGGCAGAAGAAGAAAGAAACAAAGAAAAACTAGTTAATAGATTCTATAGGCTCTGAAGATGTCAACATAGGTAAAAGCTTGCTACCAAGGGACTAAATCATCGTCCACAGGGTTCTCAATAGCTTTCGTTGACACCCATGCTACATTGATCATATTCACCCCGAAAGTGATTGGTGTGTCCAATGTATAGCACTTGGGTGATGATGTGCTGGGTTTTGGATGTGAATTTGGCTGACAAACATGCCCAGTCATACAGTCAACGGTTGCTAATTTTTTCGTCCATCTCATAATATCCATTTCAGAGTCATAATGACCTCCCTTGGCTTGCCTTGGGCAATCAATCATGTTATCAGTGGTGGATGATCCGTCATCAGCTTTTGGTGTAATTGGTTTCACCGCCCAAGTGGCTGGATCGACCTTTACAGCCTGTTCTCTATTTTCAAAAGTGAGTTATCCGGTTCCCTAGTTGTGAACTTGAGCGATCCTCAACCAAGGTCTTCCTAGTAAAACGCGATAGGCAGAAGGAAACTCTGGTATGTCCATCACCACAAAAGTGATTACAAACTGCATTCCTGCTATTTTCACTGGGATGTCATCAACTACACCCTTTGTTTTTACACAGGACTGATCAACTAGCTTGATGACAAATTTTGCTGGCTTCAATCCTTGCAAACCCCATTTCTGATACAAGGTAGTGGAGATCACATTTACATCTAATCCTCCATCTACCACTGTTGTCTCGTCCTCGAATCTCTTGTGTTTGATTGGCAAGGTGATATTGTGTTCTTTGCCTTCCATGTTGTCCCAATGTGGAGGACGTTGTTCATTTCTTCATAGCCCGCACAATATATGGGCCCTTGTGTTACTGGTTTCACTTCCGCTCTAGCCCATTCAGCAGGAGACTCTTGGCTTGCGGCGCAATCTACAATAACTCTCCAAGGGATAAGTTAACATGACTTGTTAGAAAAGTTGTGAGTATCTCAGTATGCGGATCCTTGGGCTCCACCATGTGAAACGATGGTTCATGATGATGCAACTGATCATTCTGATCAGTTCGCAATGGCGAGTCCATTTGTGGTATTGGTTCTTTAGCAGCAAGAGGTTCTGTAAGTATGTCTCTTGCTTGTGCCTTTTCCTTCGCTTGCGCTTTCTGCACCCAGTGCTGTATCTTGTGATACTATTTTCCTTCTTCTCTCACATTCAGGTATGGTCCTAGAGTTGAGAGTTGATCATTTGATACTGACGGGGGTGGTGAGGGAGCCACTTCCTTCCGCTTTTGCGCTCGCGTGACTGCTAGCACTAGGGCATGAAGGTGTTGTTTTTCTGGTGGTGTCCTTCCTGGAACTGTTGTAGGGTAGACTGAGATTAAATTCAATGGTGCACTTGTTCTAGGTTTTAATGGAAATTTTTGTAGCAGTGTCCGTATCTGCATTCTTGACAGAAGGATGTATATTGTCCCTTGTATAAGGACATTCTGCAAATCGATGGCCTTCGTCGCATTCGTAGTAGCCATAATTTCTACCACCTTGATGCTTGGTGCTTGATTTGTTGTTCTTCTTGCGATTGATCGTCCGGATCTCAGATTCATTCAGCGGTAAAGTCCAAGGATATTGGATCTTGCTGGTACAATGGAATTAAATCTAGATCTTAAGGAATCAGATCAATATGATTGGCCGATAGTGTGATTTTAGGCCTCTTACGGTGGTTTTTCCTTGATAGCTTTTTGATCCTTGTTCCGATTGGCTTGAGATTTTCACAGTAGCTAGGTCTAGTGTAGATCTAACTATTGATCTGGTCTACAAAGGTTACTCATTCGAGGGTTGGCTGTGTGAAGGTTCTTTCACTGATTTTTAGTCAAAATACTTGATTTCTTCAGATATGATGGGAACTAACCTTTGCAGGCTTGTCAAGGGTTGGATCTAGGATGGGGGATCTAGCTCTATTCCAAGGGTGGAAGGTTATTTCTTACAGATCAAGAAGTTATGGCTGTCCGCGAAGGTTCAAAAGCACTTTTTTGATCACAAATCAGTCATCTCTGGTAACTAACATTCATAGGCTTCATCACTGATGGAAAAATGTGTTTTGAAGACATTGGGTACTATCTTTTATTGTGTTTAGGTTTGTTTAGAATGTAAAATTTCTGTAATTCTTCGCAACAGATTGTTTGTCTAATAATTCAATGCTTAAATGTTTGGCTACGTAATCATTGTAGTATCAATGATTTCAAAGTTAGTTACTATAAGATCAAACATGATTGCTATCACTATTGTTTTGTTCAAAATTGATAGGTGTAGTCATGCATGAAGAAATTGATAGGTGTAGTCATGCATGAAGAAAGAGGAAGATAGTTTATTCCGTTGTGCACGATAAATTTTCTTTCTTGTCATTCGAATTCTTTTCATTCGAATCTTATTCGACCTATCTTTTTATACACCTCTTTCCAACATGGTATCAGAGCGTTGATCCTTTTTCAAGGCCTAATACTATATCAAAGCGCAAGCTCTTATACTTGATATCTTTTGCGATATCAAATTATTCTTCAGTTTGAAGCAATTTATTTTGACATCAGAGAATTGATTTCCAATTGTAGCGTAGCACAATATCTCTATTAATGTCGTCAGACTAAAGTTCTAGATGGATTCTCAAAGTAAAGCCAGTCTTATCGTAGACAAGCTGAATGGATCCAATTATCATTTATGGAAATTTAAGATGAAGACCTTACTAATTGGCCACGTAGCTGAAGCCAAAACTTCGAAAAAAGTTTGGGAAATCCTGAGCTCACTTTATGATGTGAGAGACGTAACTACCAAGTTACATCTTTGAAGGAAATTCTTCACACTCAAGATGTCGAATAATGATTCTCTTCAGAATCATATTAACCAGTTTAAGAATCTCTTGCAACAGATGGTCATTGTCGGATCAGTCATAGATGATCAAGACACAATTATGACATTGCTTACAAGCGAGTGCATTGTGAAGGTAAAGGTTCTAAGGATTCATTCCAAAAAATGGCTTGTCAATGCTCCTCTTCTTCTTTTGTTGGAATTTATTTATTTGTTTCAATTGCTACGTTCTTTTTTTTTTGGCTTCTTCATACCTTGAGATCCACTTTTCCATATGTCCACAATTATGTAAGATGAACGTGTCAATTTTATCATGTGACTAAGATGAAAGTCTCTTTACACACCATTTCCTTGTGGAAATTCACTATTAACATCTTTATCTTCTTCATCACACCACAATTTTGGACTTGTAAGATGCAATTGTGAGATCATTTTTGTGATATGAATTCATGATTCCTAGATAAGCCAACCTTTTGCAATGCTACCTTCTAGCCTTGACTTTTTGTCTCACAAAGCCCTTCAAAACTTCCATAAAATACTCAAGGTAAAATAACCAGCTAGTGTGCATAGATCCAGCAACAGATACCTCTTCAACCAAATGCACAAAAAGATGAACGTGCGTATCCAAAGAAGTTAAAAAATTTCTTTCCAACAAACATACCATTTTTATTTTCATGGATTCCAATTCATTGTCTTTTATTTCCTTTGAAGAAATCCACCGTCAAGATTGACATCACATGGAATGATTAGCAAATGCAATCATTAAAAATGTAAAATAGCAGCTTTTTTAAAAGACATACATACTTGATCACTGATGATAATTTGTAAAGCATTTTTCATATAACATCGCCTAAACAATCTTGAATAGAAAGAGAAAATATGAATTGCAACACCTTATGCCAATCATGCAATTTTAATCCACTCAATTTTTCATCTTTGGTAAATGATTTGCATAAGAAAACACATAGCCTATTAGAGTTCTCATTTGTCTTATGGCATATTTCACATGTGAAAATTGTTCTTTTGAAAGAATCCATGACACGTTATGTAGGATTTCATCTCCTTTTTTATTGTATTGAATCCAATAGGGTATTTTGACATCATCCGCTTGTAAATCTTTATGAGCTGTTGGGCTATCTTTTGCACCAATGATGTGGTTCCACATCAATTCACCCACATATGTGCATAGGATCCAATATGTGATTAATCAATACGATTCACCAGTAGGGTAACTTATGAAAAATGGACAATCTCTTCATATCGTCAATTGATTTGTCCCATGAGTTATTGGCATCATGATGTTAAAGCCATTCATTATGCCAATCACTCACTCCCATGCACGGGGGTGGTGGTGTAATAAATGGACTCTCTCCTTGTCCTCCAAAAAAGTGCCTATTCATTGTTCGAAAAGGGTGGTCAAGTGGCAAGTATGTGCAATGATTTTCATAGACCACATTTTCTAACATATTTGTGCTATGGGGCCCCTCCAAATTTGGCCACAAATGTAACATTCGTTATAGCCCAATGTAGCAAAACCTTAAGTCATTGGGTTTAGGGTGAGCATATGGACCACCACTTAAGAACAAATGTAGGCCAAATCTTAGATTCAAATAATATTTGAACATCTATTGATATCATTTGACTCAAATATTGGCTGTCGATTCAAATTTCACTTGCATATCTATTCGAACATTGTTTGACTCAAACATTGGATCATTCGACTCGAATATTGGTCAACTATTCATCAATTCAAATTTAATCGGCGTGAATTGACTAAACATTATAATAGTTATCCTCTTCCAGATCAACATAATCACCCTTTGAAGGAGTGTACTACTCAAGGCATTAAATAGGAAGTTTATGTTGTGCCAAATATTGGATCATAAGTAAGCTCAAGATCAGTTGCATCACTATCATGACAATATGATAAATGCTATAAGAAAGGATGAGAGACCAGCAAGACCATTAAGTTGACATGTAGTAAAGAGAACTAGAAGAGCATCTCAAGAGAGGCAAAGAAAAAAATCCCCAAAATTAAGTCAAGCAAAGATTAGCAAAGATCAGCCACTATAGTCATGGGGATGGATAGTGATAATGTTAGTGACTTTTTAGCTGTAGGAGGACATGGCCCTTTTACATATTATTTTGGAAGTGAAATATGCAAATAATACGAATGCGCCATCACAATCATCCTCTTTATCCGTAATCAACGCTACTTAGTGACAGTTCTAGGACAACACATTTGTGACCTTAAAAAAGAATCCTTAAACAATTTTGTTATGTGATGATAATTTGAGAAAATTAATTTTCTATTGCTAAAAGCATCGTATAACAACACGATATCCTCCAAAATGTGCCACGTGAGACAATCTTCGAAGTGAACGACTGTCATGAGTAAAATTTGCAAAATTTAAAATGTCATTGGGCAAAGCAACATCAAAATTAATTTTGCTTTGCCATGTGACAGGAATAGTGACGTTCAAATAATGTTGCTATTATAGTGTCACCATATGGTGGATAGTTCAATTTTAGATATGTCATGTAACAATGGTATATTGTGACACATGGCAACATATAAACTTCACTTGGCAATGCTTTGGTATCATAGGTTCATCTTAGAAAATGGAGGTGCAAGTGTTGCGGATATCTCGTTATTGACGTCATAGTGCAAAGGATCATTTGCAACATTATAATCAGCTATCAATCAACTTATCCAAACAATTTTTGTTGCTATATAGGCTGTTTCTGTCGCTAACTCAACTTTTGGTGTTAGCGATGGCAATACCAAATATTATGATATGATAGCTAGTATCTTCTTTAACAATTTCAAAGAGCAAGGAGAAGTTGCCAAAACAAGGTGATCAAACTTATTGGCTAAATATGCAGATATTTGATCATGATATTGAGATGAGGAAAGTAGTCAAATATAAGTTATTAAAATCTAGATATAAACCCGCCAATGCTGCAAGGCCTTTGTGGTATAACACAATGTTATGCAATGGCAACTTACTTGCACTAGCATTACTATACATAGTATCTATCTTGTACATTGAAAACTACAACCACAATGTGGAGCACTGAGCACAAAGCTCCCAAGTTGGGGCCAGTGGACTTAAAGATCACGTCCCATGTGTGTGCACGCTAGGAATAAGGCCTTGGTCTCCATTGCCACATGAGCACTCTTATCCAACTCAACTTGCATATATGACATCATATAATCAATATTCGAATGTGTGTTTTTCCTTTCTCTAGTAATGGCTTGGGTGGTCTATATTCCATACTTCTATGTCTTTTTTTAATCTCGTTATGTTCCTATACCTAAGCACTACAAACCTCGATATGAGGGGAAAAAAATGTCAACTACTATGCCACATTTCTCGGACAATTGTCATGTTTGTATATAGCATGTCCTTTGTGAAATTAAGTTGAAAGACAGATGCAAAAATGACTAATTATCCAATCTTGCTCAACGATATCTTGTCCTTTCAGAAGTGTGATTTATTCTTATGGCGATTTAATGGTTTGTAGAGCATCATGAAAAAATGCATGCTTGTCATACAAAACAAGGAATCAACTTATTTAAAGGGGATATGGCCTCACCAAATTGGCTTGGAAGAGCAAACCACTCTCTTTTGCATGATGATGATGCAACACTAGAAATGTCTAAGAGGTAAATCCAATAGTCTTATGTCCTTTCAAAAACCCAAAAAATGCCACAACGCCTTTGAGGTCTCCCACAATTGCTTTCGCATGACGTAGAGTACCCATTGAAATGTTTAAGAGGTAAAATCCAACACTCTTATGTCCTTTTAAAAATCGAAAAAATGCCACCCAGCTTGGTTTTCCCCCCTCTCTCTTGTGTGTCCCTTTTGCCTATGTGGGGCCTTGGACTTTGGAATTGCCGGTCATTAGGCAGGCATAAGGACCACAGGGGACCCTCCAAAGGTGGGGCACTGCCCTTAAAACGTGCTATCTTCGGATGAGATGGTAAGTTATTTGTAGTCACATGTGCCGTGTGGGATGCCGCGACCCGATCTCTTAGCCACGCAAGTCGCCCTGTTTCCCGTTGGCGTAAGCCGGCAGCGCCTCCGCATCTCTTCCGCCACTTGCTGCGGGCCGGAGGGCATGTCGGATGCAGACGCCTGTCTGTCACATGACCACTGATAATTTACGAGGCGAGTCCATAGCGCATCCGCTGCCGACACCTTACAGCGGTGGCAGGAGGTTGCTTCCGGCAGGAAAGCATTTCACCTCCCCATCCCCTGCTCTTCTCTCTCTCTCTCTCTTTCTCTCATCTTGCGTTGCATGCATCAGCGCAAGCCTAGCAAACGTGTTGCTATAGACTCTAGAGTTTTTGGAGCAGCTGCGGCAGCTGCTGCGCTACATGTACTCACGTGAACACTCCCGTGTATCTAGATATAGTACTTATGAGCTTTGGCTCGTAGTAGCTGTTCTCGGTGTTCTACTGTTTGCTCTTCTCTGTCTCCGTGCCCACTCCCAATCCAGTGGATTGTGCCTTGACTTCATCAGAATGCTCAGTCACAACTACCTCCCTCGATAAGCAGTGCTCACAACCACCTTCCTCGATAAACTGGTTAATGGGTCATTGTTTTCATCCATGATCATCAGTCCAATCCATCGTGTTCGAGTAAGTCTTACTATAAATTAGCATTCTCTCAAGTCCTTTGTGAGCCATCTGATCCTCTGCAAACACTGCTTGCTAAAACGTCAAATGCACTGTAGAACACAACGAGTTTTATTCTCGCTAAGCAACAGCATGGTGCTTAACGGCAGTGCATCTTTTAGTGTTAATTTGTGAGGGTGTCAATTGATTGCTGTGTGAGACGTGCAAATGGCTGTGGACACAGGCCTGCTAATGGATAACATTTTCTCAGACGACAGCCATGCCAATCTTTCAACTGGGTCTGATACTAGTGGGGATGATCCTTTTTTTTACAATCAGATTCCTTTTCAGGCAGTAGAACCCACATCAGTCCTAGATTATGCCTATCTTCCTCGTTGTCAGAATAAATTTCACCCAGATGGTAAAGAATATAATCAGTTGCCAATGAAAGATTTGGACTTGCAGCAAATTCTAAATAGTTTTTCCCAGCCACAAATGCAAGCCACTCCAAATGAGTGGATTAACTCCACTATTCCTAAACTGGCTGATCTTGCCTGTGACCTGGACGTAGATGACATACTCAATTTCCCAGATTCTAGCACCTTGGGTTACGTTGGTGGATCAACTTTTCCTGAATCAAGCTTAGAAACTGATTGTTCTGATTCAATACACATACAGGGCGCCTACAATGATCCATCGGTCGAATTTGCACAGTATAGATCTTCAGAGAGGAAAAGAGTTCATTCTCATGAGGAGATGTGGGGTGGAATAGTCCCCAAATCCGATCAAAGGCTGCTCAACGAGCAAATAGTGCAGCACCTTATGGCGTGTGCAGAAGCAGTAGAAGATCAGAATTACCAACTAGTTCAGGGGATATTGGCGCGACTCAGCTCTCAAGCAATTCCCTTCGGCAGCTCCATCCAGCGCTTGGCTTCCTACTTCATGGAAGCGCTTGCTGCCCGAGCCACATACGCTATTTCTTCTGTTCGCTTCGGGGGCTTGTCGGGGCATAAGCTTTTCTTTTATGACAAGCTCATGCGAACAGACATAGCCGAAGCATTCAGTGTTTTCTATGATTCTCTTCCAAATGGAAGATTTGCTCATTTGACGATGAATCAGATCCTTTTGGACGCAGTAGAAACAGACAAGAAGATCCATGTGATTGATTTCCAGTCATGGTATGGAGGGCAATGGCCATCCTTCTTTCAGGGGCTGGCAATGCGACCCGGTGGAGCACCTACTGTAAAAATGACTGCAATTGGTTCATCTGTAAGAGATCTGAAGGAAAATGGTGACATGCTTTTAGCCTGCGCCAGAACATTCAATATAGAACTTGATTATTGTCCGCTCTTGGTTGAGTATCAAGAGTTTGATATAGGTATGCTACAAACCAGAAAAGACGAAGCCATCCTGATAAATAGCTTCTGTCAGCTCCAACATCTACTAAACAAGGGCTCCCACCAGCTCCACGGCCTGCTTCGTGGGCTGAAGTCTCTCAATTTAAAGGTTATGGTGATGGCAGAGACAGATGCTGAGCACAACAGCCCGTTATTCATGAAAAGATTTGTGGAATGCTTGAACTATTTCTCAGGAATATTTGATGCTCTCGATGCTTCCCTGGCTCCGACATCTGTGACAAGACTGAAGATAGAAGAGCTTCTGTTAGCTCCGCGGATTCGCAACATCATAGCTTGCGAGGGGGAATCGCGAGTGGAGCGCCACGAGAGTATGCGCAGTTGGCAACGCAGGATGGAATCCACAGGCTTTATGGCTAGATCTCTTAGCAGCCGAACAATGAGTCAGGCATCTCAACTCCTGAATCACTACTATTCGCAAGCTAGCTATGGACTGAGCAGTGAGAGAGGCTCTGTCACTCTCAGGTGGCAAGGCATGCCTCTGATGACAGTCTTTGCTTGGATTTGACACTCAAACTGCTTCCACCTCCAAAGGAGCAAATTATACAGTGTCAAAAAGAGCATGACCGTACAGTCTCAGACTATACCCAGCTAATCCACTATTACTCAATCTCAGCTAGATTTTCGATCTCTGTGTTGTCTTCACTCTTAGCTGAATTCCTGTTAATCTTCTTAGGAAGAGATTATCTAGTTAGCATAGACTAACATTATCAAGCTTAGGAGCCTATATTTTGCTACCCGTCTCTTAAGTCGAGCAACACTCTTAATTTCTGCAGCCTTTAGCTATGTTTGAATCTAGCAGTTGGAGCTTTTTGTAAATATGGGTTATATCACAGTATGGAGAGTTATCCAAGAACCCAGCTTCAGATCAATATTAAGAGGACGAAGAAGCTGGGCTATCCCACTATTTTTGGACTCTCAAATGATAACCCAGGATGCAGGCTTAACTTGATTATTAAAGATTGAAGATTTGAATTCAAGGAGATGCGGTTGGACTTTCAAGCTCAATTAATGTTTACAGAATGCTGGTGTGTTCTTATTAATAAATCTTCAAATTCAAAGAGAAGTGATTGAACTTTCATGCTCATATTTGTTACAAAATGCTAATAATGTATTCTTGAATATTTAAGTTCCAGGATAAGTGATTGAATTTTCATGCTCAAATTTGTCAAAAGATGATGATGTATCATAGGCGAAATGTAACAATTTCATGCTATGAATTGCTCATCTCCAGATATTATTGGAGGTTCGTCTTCTAGACGTGCTTACAAGGCATGGTGAAGGCCTTGTTGTTATAAGTGAAGCCAACCTTCTTGATCCCCCCATTCAATTCATACAAGAAATTATTTTTGTGTCAGACTAAACCTCAACATTTTTATTGTATTACCAGGAAGAGGATCATGGCAGAAAGCCCCACAAGAATGTATGTACCCATCACGCCCATGAGCTTAGCATCAATAAATGTCATCAATATTGTTGTCTATAATCATGAACTTTCTACCTCACATGACAAGCAGCTCACTATGGCTGAAATTAACATCAGACGGCACTATATTCAATAGAGGATTGATAGCAACAGCAACACAACATCCACGTCCCTAAGAGCATGAACACCATTGGATGGATAATGTAAAATACAATAAGTTGTTGTTATGCATTCTAATATGGAATATGAGCATTATATTGACCAAATGAAACTCGTATCTATAATATGATGGCAAAGAGAAATTTGAGTAAGCTTATACCGAGTTCAAAAGGATAACAAGAATATAAAAGAAGGTAGTAATTCAAACATCAATAGAACAAGATAGGGCCTTCCAATACGAAATCTATAGATCTTCAATTGGATGTATCTTGCTAATTTCCTATCCGTAGGTATCACTAAATTATCTCGATCGTTTGTGGGAAATACCAAGGCTTTCAATTGTAAAAATATATATTTGAAAAATGGCAAGCAGCGGTATATTTGCCGAGAATTGCCTTGAATAGAAATCCTCGACACATCCCATGGCCATTGACGATAACACCCCTTGGTGAAGCAGAAAGCTCAGCCAACCCCGATGGTAATTACAACGCCACCTCTCTTTGATGCTGCACAAGAAAGCATGAGCCACAATCAAGACCAGCAGGCAGCAAGGGAAACCAATCAAGATCAGGGGTCAGGCGGACAAGACCAAGGGCCTCCTGATACTGGAGCCGACACGCAGGGCCAAGGCCAAGACACAGGCCCCAACCAAAGTCAAGGAGAAGGTCAAGCCTCCTCATCACGAGGCTCGCGCTCTATACTGGATTCCTTGAAGTCAGTCAGGATGAACTCTGATACAGCGTCATCTTCTTCTCAGATGACAGATAATAAAAAGATGGCCAGTCAGGCTAAGATCAATATGCTGAAGGAGGAATCTCATCGAGCACCAGTACACGAGATGTCTGAGACCTTCAAGAATTATACCTTGGACGACGTGGTAATTATGATGTTGCAAGCACAACGAGAACCTGATCAAAGTCAAGAACCAGCGGAACAAGTCTTCGAGGAACCTGCACGAACACAACCGATGAACCTTGTCGAGCCAGGTGAAGAAGAAAAGATCGTGCACGTGGGAGAGTAGTTAACACCCACACAATTCAAGCGGTTACGATCATTGTTGGTGGAGTACAGGGATTGTTTTGCCTAGAATTATATGATCTGAAGGGCATCCCACCAACAGTAGTCCAAGAAGAACGGCAAAATGTGAATCTGTGTGAATCTGAAGGCACTAAATGCAGTCACCAAAAAGGACCATTTTTCTTTACCCTCTACAAAAAGTGTCCTTGATAGAGTAGCAGGAGCAGAAGCCTACAATTTTCTAGATGGCTTCAGCGGTTACAATCAGGTGAAGATAGCGCCACAAGATCAACACAAGATAGCGTTCGCCACTGAATGGGGGACTTATGCCTATAAGGTGATGCAATTTGGACTTTGTAACGCCCCAAGCACTTTTCAGAGAGTTATGCAGGCAGTGTTCAAAGAGTATTTGCAAAAAAATTTGGAGATCTTCTTGGATGATCTGTGCATGCACGGGCCTAACTCAGAGCATTTATCCAATCTGGAGAAGGTGTTGTAGAAGTGCCATGAATTTTAGATCTCCTTGAATCCAGAAAAATGTCAATTTTGGGTTACACATGGCTTGATTCTTGGCAATATAGTGTCTAGACACGGGATCGCCACGGACCTATCGAAAATCAAGATCATTATTGACAGTAATTATTACAGGATTTTCATTCTAGATTTTGCGGGGTTAGCACGATCAATTTACAAACTCACAACGGATCCACATTGGAATGAGGAAGCCCTACCGGCTTTCCAGAAGCTTAAAGACGCATTTCTTTCAACACCAATCTTACGCCCACCCAATTGGTCCATTGAGTTTCATGTGCATACGGACGCATTGAAGTATGCAGTGGGAGCAGTCTTAACCCAGCCAAGTGAAATACCTACATGAGCTGAGACCAAAGCGAGCCGTTGAGCGATTCGGATTATCGGATCTTAGCTTGTTGGACGTGAAGCTTCAAATTGTCACGATTAGCAAAAAAGAACATTACAAGAGGAGACACATAGTTAACTAATAGTTTAGCATATTTTCTCTTGTAATGATTTGTTGAACTATCTTTTAATTCCATCTAGCGAGACATAAGTATAGACCATAAATCAATAGAATGAATGCAGAAGAACAACATAATTGTAAGAGGAGTGTCCGGCCGCCATGTCGCGGTGCATTGCCGACTCACTCTGAGAAAACAATATATAAAAGATATTATGTTCTTCTGATACTAATTTTTGCGTTGTGTCCACTCTTGTATGATTGATTGTTGCATTGTCTGTGATTCATATTAGCACATCTAGATCCAATAATCTAATGCATTGTGTAGCACACTTCTTCATTAGATATGTGCACTTTTGCAGCATGGTATTAGAGCATATTCATTAGATATAATATGGCTACTACAATTCAAGCAAGGATTACGATCAATGTTGATGGCGCAAACTATCGCATATGGAAGTTCAAGATAAAGATGCTTCTAAAAGACGAAGGAATATGGTTAGTGACCGATCTCACAGAGCCAAAGCAGACTCAAAAAATGAAAAGCGCCAATTGCACCATAATGGTGAGCATGAGAACCCCATAGGTATTCCTCGGATTTGTCGCCAGGTGTGAATTCCTACAATGCAATTATCTATCAGGTAGGAATTTCATTTGCATAAAGTATCCTTGTCTATAGCATTCCATTCATCTGAAGCTACTCTTTCGAAAGCCCATTTAAAATCATTGGACCCAGATAAACACTATATTTAAGTTTTTTGATTTTGACAATCTTAAATGCTAGGCAAATCAGATTTGTCATAATAGTTTTCAGACCGTCAGTACCATCTAGAGGAATGTTTTCGTAGCATTTGGAAATATCTGTTGCTTTCATCGTATATATGTGTTTGGGTAGATTAGTCGATAGATGAATCGCATTGCCATAGTAAGGATGTATCCCCATTTAGGATGTTCTTGTATGTGTTTGCCTTAAGGCCTGCATCTTTCATAATGAAAGAATACAGCACACCAAGAGCACCTGTCAAGAATTTGCAAGTCTAGAAAAACAGCAATCATGTGCATTCGTGATCCATCGAAATGTCTCCTTATGCACCTTATAGGTGCATAGTAGGTAGGGTAATTCCCTTGAGTATATGAAGTCATCAGGTAGTAACCCACTCATAGATGTGCTAATGTATTCCAAAGAGCCTGAGACAAGGTTATTTGCAAGATCAGGGAAAGGAATAAATTCCGGGCTATCAAGTCTTTCTATAGCGAGTTTACGTACAAGATATATGCACATAAAACAAGGGTTATGTTGTGCTTTGTCAATTCCATTGACATATAAGTGCCTGGTAATCCATTTTCATTCATCGTTGGCATTTACTTCTTTATGTAGTGGGATGGTGTTCCCTTGAATCCATTTTTTGTTCTTCAGAAGTTCTAGGGCACTTTTTCTACAAAAATCAGTATGCTTATCAATATCTACACTTGAATACATAAGTAAAAGTCTCATGAGTTTCAACCATCCATCATGTAATTCAGTAGCAATACTCTGAATATACCGTATGTTGCAGCACTATATGATTAAGTCCTTTTTCCAAGGAGCGTTTAAGCTGATTAAGTTGTAATCTATGGTCAAAACATGACCAAACTTATTTGAAATAAAGCCTTTAAAACATTTCAAAGTGGTACAAGAACAAGCTTGTAGATTTTCAACTTGAAAATTGCAGAAGACTTAGGTTATTCATCATGTACTAGATGGCATGGTCAAAGTTCATGCGAATGACATTTTCAAAGGCTATAGGAGTATCAAAAATGGAATTTTTGTTTAGAGCAACCAATTTGCAGGTTTGAACTTCTTCTTCAATAAGATGATGTGCAAGAATGCACCAAAGCTCAATAGGTATGGGAGCAAGAAAATTGACAATGGTAAGGCTCCAAAGTTTGTAAGAAGTGCGAGTGGATTTGAGTTCAATAGTTCATGCAAGTACGAAAGGGACTTGGCAATTTTTGGATTGGTGAAACTCAAAAGTGGATTGATCACCAATGTCACAGATGTCTTAAGAGAAGGTTTCAAGTTGCGAGGCACTATCTTCATCCAGTTTATCTAAGAAGACAAGAGGATGTGGAGAAGGAGGTGATTCAGGTGAAGCAGGAGTGGGTTCAGCAGAAAGAGGGTCGTTCTCTTTTTCAAGGCATGAAAAAACTTTTGAGAATTATAAAATTTTTCTTTCCTCTCATATTTTTAGCAAGCCCAGCCAAATTTGCAGCAAACATTTCAATGGTACTCATGGGATCGATGTTGACCAAATTCTAAGTACATCTTAACCCAATGTAATGTATCTAGAAGGTCAGTAAAACGTAGCACCTTATCTTCAGGTCCAACAACATTATAGGTAGTATGATCTGTTCCATTAATAAAACTATGCAACAAGACAGCTTTTTTCATGCAAATAATCAAAGTCTGAATGAATAGATTAGGGGGAGGAAGGGGCTCCCCATAACCCAGATTTACAGCGCCCTGATACCATCCTAAGGACTAAAACATAAAAAAGACCTATGTTAGCTTATGAATCCAAGTAAGGTAAAGGTTTAGATACTATCTCGGCCAAAGGATAGTCGAATTTACACCTCAAGGATGCATAAAGAGAGATAACCAGATCAAAGCTCATTTTGACAAGTCAAGACCAAAACCTTTTAAAACCCTTTATTCATAGACCAACAAGGAAAGACATAGCTGAAAAGTATATAGTACTAAATAAAGCACCGTAAAGCATAACATATTTCAAGACATCATAGCTGGTACCTGCCACCATCCCACCACACAAAACCGCGCAAGTTAGCATAGTGAGGAAGACAGGTGTCAACACTTAATGTCAATTGTTATCCATGTACAAAATATGTTTAACTTAACTAATCAGCTTGCAATGTAAATAGAGTTTTATAGTCCGATCTTCCCTTACTGAAAGTTGTTTATAGCGATAGGCCAAACATGCCACCTTCATATAAGTGAAACCCATCTGAAGAAGTGTAGAAGAAGCAATCGATCATGTCCGTGTAGGATGATATGTAGTCGATCTTGACCGTTGAGGTGGCATTAAATGCATTTGGAGATTTAAAAATCTTC